>VYZM01018194.1:120353-133848 GCA_013398915.1 Dromas ardeola
GGGGGGTCCCCGGGAGAAGGGGGGGTCCCCAAGGAGAAGGGAGCATCCAAGGAGGGGGGACCCTAAGGGGGGCTCTCCAAAGGCTGGGGGGTCTCCGAGGAGAAGGGGGTGCCCAAAGGCAGGGGATCCCCAAGGAATAAGGGGATCCGCAAGGGGAAGGAAGCCCCCAAAGAGAAGAAGGGGGTCCCTAAGGGGGTAGGGGGGGTGTCTCCAAAGGCAGGAGGGTCCCAGGGAGGAGGGAGCGAGTCCCCGAGGAGGGAGAGGGCCTCCAGCAAAAGAAGGTATCCAAGGAAAATGGCTTACCAAGATGGGGCAGTGTCTGTGATGAGGAGGTTACCAGGGAAGCAGATTTGCCATAGAGAACGACCCCCAGGGGGAGGGGGGTCCCCAAGGTGTGTTTCCACAGGGAGCAGGTACCCCAAGGGGAAGGGGGGGTCGCCAGGAGGGAAGGGGTCTCGAAGAAAGAGGGTCCCATAGGAAGGAAGCTCACCAAGAGAAAGGGGCCCTTTGGAGAGCGGGACTGGGGGTCCCTGGGCCCCCAGAACACGGCTCCCCACCCCAGCACCGTGGGGTCCAGCTGACACCCCACGGGGGATGAGGGCTGCACGGTCCCTGGTCCCGTGCTCCGACAAGGTCCAGACATGGACCTGGTGCGTTCTCCTCCTTGGGCGGCCCCAGGGTGAGACCGGCGGGGGCTGCACCCTGCTGCAGCCCCGGTAATTCTCTCAGGTGTCCCCATGTCTCCCGTCATCACCAAGAAGTGGCTGATGGCGAACAAAGAGAAGGTCCTTCTTGAGCAAGGCTGCTCATCATCTTCTTGTCTTCTTCCAGGGGGATTACACCTGCATCTTCACATACTCAGCTCAGGGAGGGACGAACGAGGTGAGTTGGGCAAACCTTCGAGTGTTTCCCTTGTGCTCAGTCTCTACGGCTGCACGGTGAGAAGCTGTTCAGGACGATTTCGTTTGTGATGAGCTGATTCCAGGGACACTGAGCTGCAAGGAAAGGTGTTCGCACCATTCCCAACCCTGCATGTTTGCAAAAGTAGCTTGTTGGATTTGTTCCCTGAACAGAAGCGTCCTTCATATGTTGCAATGATGCTGTGGGTTCGCGAGGCCGTGACATTTGTAAGGCTTAACAAATCTCTGGGTTGGATGTCTCTGGAGAATGGGGAGTGACATTTTCATACCGCAGTTGGTAGGAAGGGCCTCGGAGGAGTAACTCCTGTGTTCTTTAGGAGGCTTGAAGGTTTTTGCAGCTTGTGTTGCTGCTGCAGTGAGTGCTGTGCAGATACACAGTTTGTACTTTCTTATCTGCAAGTCCTGTTAGAATCGGGTCCTTTTAGTGCAAAGGGAAACGAGACTTTTAACTCTTTTCCGTAGCTGTACTAATAAAATCACAGAGAGGAGAGAGCAACCAATCCTTCAGCTTTGTGTGACACAAAGCAAAAGGGGCCATCAGTAAGTGTTGTGTAGTTATGTTGTGTTATTTTTGAGCGGCTGAAACTTGTCGGGCCTGCAGCTGGGAGGGGAGGTGACTGGCCTCGCGGGTGAGCGGGAAGTGCGAGGCTCTTGCCCACGTTAACTGTTCGAACCTTTCCCCTCTGCAGCAATGGCAGATGAACATTGGAGTCAGCGAAGACAGCCAGCTCTTCTCCTGCTCTGTCTGGAGGTGTGTTCTTTAACCCCAAACCCTCTGAGGCAAAAGCAACAAGGCAGGTGGGATCTGGGCCAGGCACCCCGCCTCCCGGCTGGGTTTGCCTCGCTGCAGGGCAGCACCGGGGGGGCTTTTCTCTCCCGAGAGATGCTGTGACTCTGGGGGGGGCTCTTTAGCCTGGCGGTGGTTGATAAATTCTGTGTTCCCCCCTCTCCCCCCTCCTCACTAGATGGAGCTACAAGAGAGCCAGAGGTGGCTGTGGCAGGAGGGAGCCATGAATCCTGAGCTTATCTGCACCTCCACCCTATCTGCCGATGTCAAAGACTCTGCTTTCTTCTTTCAGGCCCCAGGGGAAGTCTTATCTCTTCTTTACCCAGTTTAAAGCCGAAGTGAAAGGAGCCAAGATAGAGTATGCCATGGCTTACGTAAGTCCCAGCTGATCCCTCGGAAGCAGGTGTGTGGGAGGCTGCTATAACACATGAATTGGACGTGGAAAACATTTATTAGACATCTGTGCAATAAAACGTACTCCATCACGTCCCTAATTAGAGAGTGGTGGCAGTCAGGAGAGTGGCTGCAAGTCTCCTGCACCAATTTATTTCTGCGCTCTCAATGCCATTGGGTTGCTGCTGGCTTTGCCATGTCGGTGATTCCAAAAGACACCATCCTACCAGGGTGCACTGCACAAGGGGAGTCCTGGTTTGCCTCAACAAATTGCATGTGACAAAGTAAATAAAACCTCTGCTGGTGGTTTTTTCTGGTTCATTCTTCCATTTCCCAGTCTTCAGTCGTGAGGTTTCCAGTCACTTGAAGGACCCAAGTTTGTCGTTTAATAGGAAATGGAAAAATGGTCGCAAGATTTGCCTTCAAATTTCCTTTACCGATTTAATCCTTTCACTCCACATCATTAAAATACAAGTTTGGTTTTTTTTCAAAATGTGCTATTGTTTGCTTCTTTGTTTTAAATAGAGTAGCTTCTTGCCTTGCCTCAGCTGCTTAAACCGTCTTCCTTCCCGTTTCAGTCTCAAGCTGCAGTGGGTGGACAAAGTGATGTCCCCTTAAAACAGGAAGAATTTGAAATCACCGAAACAACAGGTCTGTAACCGAGAGAACTATGTGGGAAAGGGGCTGGAGTGGGAGACACGCCTGGCTGTCAGTCAGGAGACAAGTGTTTAAGCTTAATGCAGATAGATGACAATGTATAGGAGAACAATGCTTGTTACGGGCTTGGGGGTATAGTGCTCTTGATCCATAGCTAGCAGCAGGATTTTGCAGGTCCTGTTCCAGTGTAAATGTTAAATTAGCACAGGGGAAGAACGGGTTTATCGCAATATGCTTGTTGTGTGCATAAGAAGGAAGTGCAATGCCCGACTTGCTGGCTTTTATGGTCCTGGAAAGGAACCAGCAGGGCTGTTTTGTTCGTGCCTTACCATCTGTTTATCCTGTGCTTGTTTTCTCTCTTTTCTAGTGTCTCACAGGGAAGGCAAGTTCCGTTTTGAACTATCCAAACTCATGATCGTAGCAAAAACGCCCCGTGACGAGCTGTGACCCCGAGGCCGGTGTCGGGCAGGGTGATTTGGCCGGAAGAGCATGGCAGATAAAGAGGATTACTTGTTAACTGCGGGTTTTTTTGGTTGGCCAAACCTTTTATGTTTTCCATATTGAAGTGTGCTAGGGTTCAACGCAAGTGGGGCTTGGAGGTGTTAAGACAGATGCATTCTGTCTTGTGTCAGAGTAACAATGTGCTTTGCAGCTGGAAACCTCCTCTGAGACTCCTGATCTGCAGCCAGCCATTCTGTCGCCCGCTTTCTGCTTGGTTGATCTGCTGAATATGGGAAAGCTCCCCTCGAACGGGGGCTCCTTATCTCCCTTGCTAGGAAGAGCAATGCAGAAAGATAAGTGGCTGGATTTAACCGTGCTTTGCTAAAGGAAAGTTATTAACTCTGTAGTCTCTGGAGGGGAGACAGGATTTCTCTCTCTGTAAGCATGACAGGAGGAAAGAATTAAATTGTGTGGGAGGGGGAAGGAAGGGATAGAGTTGGCCAAAGATATCTGACTCCTTGTTGAATGTGGCTACCAGAGACCATGGCTGGCTTCGCTGGGGAGGATGTGCTGGACCTGCCCCAGTGCAGAGCGCGGGTTGGGATAACTTGGCATGGGGAAGGCAGAGCCGCTTATTCTGACACAACCCAGGAATCGATCCAAGCAACACTTTCATGTCTCAGTACAACTGCAGGACTATTTTCTACGTACAGAAGTGATTTTTTTCTTATCTGGAGTAATAACAGTGGGGGAATGTGGAATTCCTTTCCTGTGTAAATACAACACAAATAAAGACGTAAAGCATCATGCTCTCGCCTCGGTTTGCTCTGCTGTGCGACTCCTGCCTCCTCCAGCTGCGCGCCCAGCGAGTGCCGCGACCTTCAGCGTTTGCTTGGCCAGGAGGAGCTGAGATGTCACCAGGAGGCTGGAGGCTGCAGAGGGTTTACAGGAGTTCTGCCCACCTGAGAGCAGTCCCAGCAAGTGAGAACAAGGCTCCAGCTGTAAGTTTGCGTAACCCAGCACTCTCACGACCAGTGCTTTGCCCAGAGGTGGTGCCTGGTGATGGCTGTGGTCGTTGGCAACTTCTTTTGCCCATTTTGAGGGAGTTCCCTGGTTTTTGGCAATCTCAGGGTGCCGCGAACTGAGGGTTTTACAAGCTTTGTTTTCCAGGCTCTTTGCCAGATGCATCATTCTCTGCTGTGTGGCTCCTTCGGGATCTCCAGGTACCTGCAGGGCCCAGGAGTGTTGTTGGGTGGGGAGGTGCATCCCCTGTGTGCTCCAGCCTGAGCTCCGAGCTGCATTTAGGGCACTGGTATTGCTGGTTTCTGGCTTTTCTCCCTGTTTAACCCATTGCTTGGAGGGAACCGGACCAAAGGGAGTTGAAGGGACTCCTTTCCCAGACTTGCACAGCTAGGGTTGGGATGGGAAACCCAGGCCATAAAACGACTCTTCTAGCAGAGAGTGTGCTCTGCCAGGGCTTCCTGGGACAAAAAGGCAGGAGTTTGGGAACGAGGTGAGTGTTTGGGAACGACGTTTGGGAACAACGTGTGGCTGTGGGGTGTGGGGGAAGAGTTTCAAATTAGACACCTGCCTGCGAAAGGAAAGCTGGTGCCAGGCATTTGGTGGGTTAAGCCTGGTCCTAGGACGTACCGAACCCTGGGGACAAAGGGAACAGCCGTGAGTCGGGGCTCATCTGAGCAGAGATGTTTCATGCAATTAAGGAGCATCTTGCAGCTGACGCCGACACACACCTCGAGAACAGAACGACCAAGCGGTTCTGGCTGTCAGCGCGGCCGCCGCATCCGTCAGCCCCGTTCCGCTTTGTCTGCTCGACGCATCTGCCGAGAACTCCACCGAGCTGTTTTCCAGCCCCGGCTCCTCTTTGGCACATACCTGACAGCTGCCGCGAGCCCAGGGGGGGCAACGGGAACGTCTGTTCTCAAATGCCACGTGCCAAAGGCCGCCTTCACCCTGCCCTCCCCGGGGGACCAAGGCCTCGGTGGTACACACCTGTAAATGTGCTTTACCCCCACTCTGCGCGATTAAATTAGCTGCGATAGCTGGAGCCAGGCCTGTGAAATGACAGAGACAGGGGCTTTGTTGGTTTTGGTTTGGTTTTTTTTTTAAATCTTTAAGGCTGAAAGTTATCAGTGCCTCGAGCCAGCGGTGGAAAGGGAGCAGCAAACGGGAGCCGTGGAGCCGCGCTCTGCCCACGAGCGCTGGCAGCCTCCTGTGCCTGGAGACATCCCATGGAACAGGAGGCACAAGAAGGTCGCAGAGATAAGGCCGGCTGAGATTGTACAGCGTTTTGTATGGTAAAAGGGCAATTTTCGGTGTTTCAAAGCCGAGATCGGTGTGTTGGAAGCGGGCCACGGCTGCTGCGTCCACGCTCTGAGAACACAACGCTTTTACAACCTGCCGGGATTGAATTCCGCGAAGTTGCTTGTCGCTGTCTGCTGTCAGGGTTGTGCTTTTTTAGCCCCCGCTGCGCAGCCAGGGGACGTGGGGACACAGAGGAGCATGCGTGGGTGTCTGCGCGTCCTCCCCAGCCCAGGACCCCAGACCTTCGCTCTCGGTTTTTGCTGGGTTTTGCACCGTGTTTCCTCCCACCAGTTCAGCCCTGGCCGTGCAAAGCCGGGAGCTGCTGCGCCCAGAGCCGGGGCAGCCTGGCCTTCAGCGGTGCCAGGGGACGAAGACTAAAAACCCCCAAGGTTTCAGAGAGCAATCGCCATTTAAGAGGCAAAACCAGCTGCCCCTGGCACTCATTTTATCGCTGTCAACCACCTTTGTAGCAACCGCATGGAGCACCCAGGCCAAACAGGTGAGTTTATTTAAATAACTCATCAGGGCTACAGAGTTTGCTAAAAAATAACAACCATAACTCAGTCGAGGACACAAAAAACGTATGAAATCCTAGGGAGAGCTTTGGACAGCCACCGAGGAAGGCATCGGAGCCATCCCAGTGGGACTGTCACGGGAGGCTGGTGGGGGGAGTTGGGTCTCGGATGAACGGGTGTCCCTCCAGCTCCCTCCCTGCCTGAGGGACACCCGCTCGCCCAGGCGAGGTGGGATCCTTCTGGTCGCAAGGACTTGTCTTTTAGGAGGCCAAAGCCCATTCCTACCCTGGGCAGCACAAGCCTGGACCATGATTTGTTCCCACGATGCTGAAAGACAACCACGGGGCTCCACAACCCTTGGGTAATGGGGTCACACAACTGTTCACCCCAGCAACTGCCCACCTGCTCAGAGACACCTTAGAGGTGTTACACACAGCGAGTCTTTGGTTTGGTTTCCCCCCAGGAAGGTTACGATAGAGTTCAAGGTGAGGAGTCCAGTCCCTT
The DNA here is from genome assembly GCA_013398915.1 of Dromas ardeola. Taxonomy (NCBI): domain Eukaryota; kingdom Metazoa; phylum Chordata; class Aves; order Charadriiformes; family Dromadidae; genus Dromas; species Dromas ardeola. The sequence goes on from VYZM01018194.1 coordinate 126,893, forward strand.
GGACTCTGAGCTAAGAGCACTTGGTGGGCAAAGGAAATCAAACTGTACAGCAGGAGCCCAGAAGGCCACGATCACCTGGAAAGGACTCAGCCCAGCACAGGGAGGGGTTTGCAGACCCTGGGCAAGGGTTAGAAAAAGGCAAGAGGTTCAGTCTTTTGTAGAAATGAGGAGAAAATGGTTAGCACTACAGAGGAGAAGAGGACGTGGAGCCTGGTGATGGTCAAAACAGGCGTACTTTCTGTCTTTGGTCTCACAGGGGGCAGAGTCCGGCAGTCATTGCCAATGCCCCATCTTGGCCAACTTCATATGTTGTCCTCCTCCAGCATCTTGTTGACTCCTTCGCAGATCCTCTTCAGGTGGGTGCGGTAGGGCTCAGATGGTCCGTAGAGAGCCGAGAGGAACTCGTAGTCCGCAAAGTGATTGAAGACGTGGTTGATGCGGGAGTGGGATTTGGCTGTCAGGTGGCCGTTGACAGCCTGGTGCAACAGGTCCCGGCACTCCGTCAGCACACCCGACATGACCCTGCGGTCAAAGGTGAAGTCTATCTGGTGGAAGCTGACGGCTGTCATGGCCAAGGTATGCACCTTCTTGCGGAAGCGCTCCATCACCAGCAGCTCCTCAGGGTTGAACTGCCCATTGCGGTAGAGCACGCCCAACTTCATGACGATCTTGATGAGGTTTTTGATGATCTTCTGGGCCTCTTTGCGGTTGTGGGTGTATTCCTTGGTGGCCCGGTAGAGCTCATCCAAGATCTCGCTGCTGGTGTCGTCAATGAAGACGTTGGCAATGGTCTTGGTAGCCATCTTGCTCAAGAGCTTCTTCTGGGCCTGCAGGGCCAGGTTCTTGGTGCTGAAGGTGTCCATCTCTGCAGGGGGAAGAGGCACATACACAGTTCAGCCCATGCCCTGGATCAGTCCCTGTCCCTTCTTCACCCCACGCAGCCTTTTGGGAGGAGGAAGAGCATCTCCAGCCAACGGCAAGACCGAGAGGAGCTCCTGGTGCCAGTGCAGGCGAGAGCTGAGCTCACGCCCCACGTTTTGTTATGGGATGAGTTACAGGGTGTTCCCACCTTCCCCCCACCTCTGGGGAGAAGCTACGGGCAGCATCAGAGGTGTGTGAGGTCTCCCTACCTGAGCATCGCCTGCCACCTTCCATCCCCGTCTCCCTCCTGCGACTGGCGCTGCCCACCTCCCCGTGCAGGAAGAATTCTTGCTCCATCATTTTAACATTTTTTCCTCCTTAAAACCTGACTCATTTCCTGTAGGGTGAGCTGGGGACAACCCAGGTGACAGCTGAGTCACCCACCACAGCTGGCAGAGCCACGTGCTGCCATAAGCCCGGTGCTCGCCACGGCCGGAGCAGCACGGCCGATTTGCAGCACCCACCGAAGTGTGGCGAAGCCCTTTTCCTCCGTGCTGCCTGCCCCGGTACACCCATGCCGTCAGAGCTCAGACTCCTCCTGCTGCCCTCTTGGCTTGGCACGAGCATCGCACAGCGGTGAATAATTCGGCAAACCAGAAAACTCACCCCTTGCTCACCCACAGCCCGACTCCCCACACCCCGGCGGGACCAAATCAATCACCTCGGGCGGATTACGGCTATTAAAAACGGCTGTGAATGAATAAAACGCCACCAACCCTGGAGATGCATCTTGCCCGGGGAAATCGCAGAGCTACAAATCACAGGGAGGCGAGAACAGCGTGATAAGAGCCGGCTCCCGCGCCGGGATGGATGGGCAGAGATGGGGCTGCTTGTGCAAGAGCCCGCATGTGGCAGGGTCAGCCTGGCAAAGCGAGAGCGGGGAAGGGACAGGATCGCGCTATAAACACATCACCAGGGAGGGGAGAAGAGCTATTTCAGCTAAAGGATGCTGCTGGCGTGAGAATGGATGGGGATAAATTGGCCATGGGTATGGAGAGGAGAGGAGGGGAGCTCGTCCGCAGCCACGCCAGTTATTCCAGCACATACCGAGTCCGACCCCATCGAGGCAGCTCTGCGGACCCCACCGGCTGGCCGAGACACCACCCAGTCCTGGACCCCTCCGGGGATCCCATTCCTACTGCCACGGAGCGCACACCGGGCTCTCGGGAGCAAATCCCGGCTTCCTGTGGGCTCAGATACCCCGCCGTGGCCAAGGCTCCATCTCACTGCAGCCAGTCGTGCAAGGGCGATGGTGCACGAGTGATGGTGCAAGCGGAGCCCCAGCTTCCCGGGCATCATCCAGCCACCGGCTCCCCGAGGGCAGCTAAGGCTCTGCCAGGGCGTGAATTAAGCAAGCAGTAACGGAGCCGCCGCCGCCACCACCGCCCGAGCTGCCGCATGTGGCGTTATTTACAGCCCTTCGGAAAAACACAGAGGTTTGTAAGTATTTCCTTCGGTGGGAAAACATTGATTTTTGCCAGCGTGAGCTTCGAGTTGAGGCTCTCGTCCTTAATAAGACAGAAATGACAAAGGAGAGGCGGCTCCCAAGCGGGTCAGGCTCATTTAATGCCGACGGCCCCGTGCGGGAGATGCTGCCGGAGCTGAGCCCGGAGGGACGGGCAGGATGGGCAGAGGCAGCGCGGCTCCATCTTCTCCCCCTTGGCTGCAAAGGGGACTCGCTCTGCCCGCGGCTCAGCCTCTCCCGGAAGGAGCGGGGCTTTGCTTTTTCCTGGAATTCCCCTCCTTTGCATCCCGCAGCAGTTACGGAGTGTCCTGGGCTGGGAGCGGTGCCCGGATAAATAGGAATTCCCACGCCTGAGCTCTCCGTGGGGCCACCGCAGCCGTAAAACGAGTGCGAACTCCACCTACAGCACCCATAAAAAAAACAAAATAGGAACCGCCGGCTCTTGCGAGCTGCCCCGCGCACCCACATCTCCCAGTTGGCGACTGTAATAACAGATCAACCCTCCGCTCCCGGCACTGAGTAACGCCTGGCTTCCCTGCAGCCCTTCTCCTGCCGGGGACCGGGGAGATGAGCATCCCTCGTGGGGGGAAACTGAGGCACGAAACGGTGGCGAGGGGAGGGGGGGGGGGGGCTTTCCTAGACCCCCCAAAAACTGCGCCCTGTTCCTTCTCCAGCGCTCGGGGGCTGTTTCGCAGGTCGCTCGCTGCAAGCCCCAAGGAAACCCAAGCTCACCTCCCGGCACGTTCGCTCCCGCTCAGCACCAGGCCGTTTATCCCGGCACCCTCCGCACCACGCTCTGTCCCACCAGCACCCGCTGACTCAGCACCAACCGCCAGATTTCACTGGAACGAGCCGTTTTCCTGCCGGGAAGGGCCCCGCGACCCCATTGTTCATGGAGGGGCTGCGATGGGTGCGCGGAAGAGGCAAGTCTTGCCCCGACGAGCAAATTCGAGACCGAAATAAACCACCCCGTTTCCTTCCTGTCTCTGAAGTTTCCAGCCCTCCTCAGGGCTTGTTGTTCCCCCCGCCCACCCTCCTTCTTCTTTTTAATGAAAACGCCCTCAAAAAACAACTTCTTCCACCGAAAAAGAACAGGCAGGCGATGCTTTCACCGAGTTCCTCCCTGCTCCGGAAGAGCGCGGTGGGGCCGTGGCCCCAACGGCAGCTTTGGGGACGGTCACAGCCCTTTTTGGTTTTTTTTTTTTCCACCTATTTTACAGGTTCAGGGACAGTCACAGCCCTTTTTGGGGGGGGGAGGGTGTCCACCCATTTTGCAGGTTTTTGGGGGTGGTTTTGCAGCCCTGAGAGGTCACATGAAGGTCGGGACATCTGGACATCCTGTGGGAGGTGGGGATGCGGTGACACAGACGAAGTCCCTGCCATGGGCTCCCCTGGGGACAGCCACGTGCCAGCGCCGGGGCACCGCAGCGTGGCAGCCGCGCCGCCGCAGGGCAGGGGAGCCGAGGGCCAAATCCAGCAGCCGAATCCGGCACCGACGCCATCCCCGGGGTGATTTTTTCCTGACCCAAAGATCCTCACCCCCGACCGTCCCCATCACCGGGTACCCACCAGCGGCTCCATGTGCTCATCCTCCCCCTGATCCCCCCCCAGTTCCCTCGGCAGCGGGCTGAATATTTTATGCCGGAAAGCAAAAGCACTTAAATAATTCATGGGGCAGCGCGGAGCACGCGTGCGGCGCCAGGGGAGGGCTCCGCGACGCTCCAGCTGAGAGCGGAGGCACCTCCGCCTCCCCTTCTTCCCCCTCTTCCTCACCGGGGCCATATTAACTTGTAGCCGTCTTGCTACAAGTTTCCTCTGACACAGCCGCATCGTCTCCCCAGCCGGGGAGATCTCCCCATTTTGTCCTCCATCCCATGTGCCGTTTCCTCCTGCTGCTCCGGAAAATGCCCCTGCTCTGCACCTCAGCATCCCCAGCGTCCCCAGCTCCTCGGCCAAATGCCACGGCAGGGGTGGATGGGATCCCGCTGCTCCGCTCTCCGTCCTCCGGCATCACTTTCCACCAGCTCCCCACGCCTCCAACCCCTATTAATTAATTAAACCCTGCCGCGGCGCTGGATTACAGGAGACAGGTTGGAGCACTGACGCGGCACGGGGATGTAACTGGAGAGCCCAACGCTGTCACCAGCCTGTCCCCCACCATCCGTGACCGGTTTCTAGACCCCATTTTACCAGCGCTGAGGTGGCAGAGGAGGAGGAGGAGGAGGAGGAGGAAGGAGCCATGCTGCCTTTTGCAATAGCCGCCCCTCGCACGTTGCCATGGGTGCAAACAGCAGCGAGAGCGGCCGGGTCCGGCGCGTGTGTGCCGAGCAGGGTGAGGCCAGAGAGGAAGCCACTGAGTAAACACCTCGCCTGGCGAAAAACTCCTTTCTTGGCAAGGATGGCAAAAAAAACCACGGCTCCGGGAAGGACCGGGGATGCCATGGGGATCACTGGCATCCTCTCGGCCGGGCACCGCACGGTGCATCTCTCTCCGCTCGCTCCTCAGCAAGGAGCAAGAGCTCAGCCATGTCCCTATCATTGTCCCCACCATCTCCAGCTTCGGGATTGAAACTCCTGTATCCCATTTCTTGGCAAAGATGGCAAAAACCGCAGCTCCGGGAAGGATCAGGGATGCTGCGGGGATCACTGGCATCCCCTCGGCCGGGCACCGCACGGCGTATCTTGCTCAGCCATGTCCCCATTGTTGTCTCCACCATCTCTCGCACTAGGATCTAAACTCCTGTATCCCATTTCTTGGCAAGGATGGCTCCCGGAATGCTTGGCCATGTCCCCATCATTGTCCCCACCATCTCCGGGATCTAAACTCCTGTATCCCATAATCTCCTTCCTGTAGGTGCCCGCATCAGGGCTGCAAATGCAGCCCCGGCGCGGGCACCTGAGAGAAAGAGCAGAAGCTTTTTGGTTTTGCACCAAAATCCAATGCCTGGGAACGCCGATCCGCCCCGGCAACTCCAACGTGTCTGTGCAAGGAACCGGGCAGCCGATCCGAGGGGGGGGGTCCGACGATGCCAACGCTGGGGGCGTGGGTGGTGAATCCTGCCGGCGCTTCCCGTGGGAACGGGATGCCAGCACACGGAGGGGGTGCAGATTGGGGACAGGGGTGCTGATCCGGCGCTGTATCAAGGAATTGCCCCCGGGATCTTGGGGAATCCCTGGAGAGGAGGCAGCTGCAGCATGGAGAGGAAGAGGAGGAGGAAGGGGGGGTATTTTATGGAGAGGAGGAGGAAGGGGTTGGGGTTATTTTGGAGCATCTGTCTCGCCTTCCATTTCCTCCTTTTATTTATTGAGCCGCTCTCTCCGGCAGCAACTTCCTTTCTCCTTCGCTCGGAGCAGACGGAGACTCATGGGGAAGTGGAAAACGGAGCCGGGGGGGATAAAACCAGAGGCCAAACCACCGTTCGTCTGTCTGTCCGTCCCGTGGCGGGGGCCTTGGTGCACCACATGCTTCCTGCCCCGGGATCAGCGAGGACAAAGCAGCTCCGGGAAGGGAGAAAAGCTCCACAGGACAATTCGGATCCGGTCTTGGTCTTGGGCGGGGGGGTCAGCAAAGAATATTTAATGGCCCAAAATCCTTCCCCACTTCGGAGCTTTGGTCGGTTGGTGGGAGTCAGGAAGTTTTACACCCGATTCTGTTGCTCCAGGCAGGATCCAGCCTCGCCAAAGGGATTCGTCTCCCCGGGAATGGAGGAATTTAATCCCTTCGAGCCCAGGGGACGGGGTGGACGAGGGGACGGGGCGATGCAGGATGCCAAGCGCTGCCATGGGGCGTCTGTCCCTGCCCTCGCACGTGGGCTCCGCAGACGTCCCCATCGCGGGGGGGCTCCGGCGCCTTCTCTCAGCTCCCGTTAGCCGTCGCCCGCCGGACACGGCAGCGTTCCCAGCCCCCTGGGGTTTCCCACCGGTTTTGGGGGGGGCGATCGCCCACTCCCCGTGTTTTACCCGTGTGGGGAAACTGAGGCACGGCCAGGGGATCCCGGGAGCAGTCCCGGGCTCTGCCCGCCCAGCAGCTCCCGCCCCTCGGGGCTCCCCAAACCCTTGGTCTCCCCCCACTCCCTGGGGCTCTCGTGGGCCGGGCGGGGCCGCCGGTGCCCGGTGACACCGGGGGAGGGGGACATGACGGACCCGGGGTGATGCCCCGGGGGCTGCGCTCACCTCCGGGGACGAGATGCTTCGCCCCGCTGCCGGTGCCGGAGTGGGAAGCACGAAGCGGGCCGGTACCGAGCGCCCCCGCCCCCACGGACCGGGACAACCGGGAGGAACCGGGGAAAACCGGGGGGAACCGGGGAGGGCGACCCGATCCCGGCAGCGCCGCACCGGCGGGCAGCAGAGCCCGGCCGGCCCTTACCTGCTGCCTGCCTCGGGGGAGCGCGGTGCCGGGATCGGGGCTGCTCCGGTGCCCGTGGCGGGACGGGAGCGGAACGGGACGGGGCGGAACGGGACGGGGCGGGGGAGTTTCGCTTCCCCCGGCGCCTCTCCCTGCCCGGGCGCGGCGGTGCCCCCGCAGCCGGTGCCCGGTGCCCGGTGGGTCCGGGCCTCCCGACCGCGGCTG
>VYZM01018195.1:9047-19869 GCA_013398915.1 Dromas ardeola
ATATTTGTCTACCAACTGTAGCAAAGTTCAGAACCTCTCTCCTCGAGCCACCCATAGGATTTAACACCAGTAGATGAACTGTTTTGTAGAATTAGATGCTATTGATAAATACGGTGAGCCATACTGGGCACTTCAAAGGACATAAAAGGGACATTTGGAGTAGACAATGTGGATGTTTAGGTAATAATATGTCTTGTAGACATAACAGGAGAGAAAAAGATGGAATGATTGTAAAATCAAATATCTATAGTACTTGTCCAAAACAGGAGTTTCCTTTAGGTGGGAAGTTCCAATATTTCAAAATCTTTATTCCAAATTATCCAAAATTTTTAATAGATTTTGGTGGATTTTTTCTCTGTTTTAGATATGCAATATGTTAAAAAAAAAAAGGCATAAACCTGAAAACGTTGATACCATTTTCAATTATTAAAGTCAAACAAATGCTTGGTGAAGTAAAAAAAGATACATTTTGACTTTTCCTGTTGATAATTTGTTGCTATTTCTAAAAAGACTGTTTTGTTTTTGACAAAGCTGTTTTTGTAATTGATACCTGCTTTGCTGAAAAAAAATCATTATGCTCTACTTGGGGATTTTGAGTTGCAAGGAAGAGTATTACATAGTGTAAAAAATACTAAAAAAGAAGCAAAGGGAAAAGTTGGAACTTAATATAGGATGAGTATGAGATATGAGAAAGGAAAAAATATGTGGGAACTAGATTTATTGGTACAGCCAGAAAGAGCTTGTTCAATTTGAAACTCAAGAGACTGAAAGGTTCAGTTGGCCATAGTGTTGCTGAAAATTGGAATTGTATAGCTCAAATACTCCCTTCAGATACAAATGCAAGATAATTCTGTGTATGAAATATATATTTATTTCTATACTTATTTACATATATAAATATAGACTCAGGTATGTCTTTGTGTGATATATACATATCAAATCTGATTTAATTACTATAAGACCTGTGAAGAATGTTTGTGATGGATAAAGCTGACAACTCAGATAACCCACAGAACTGTGGCTATTCTGCATACATTTTATAAAAATATCCATGATGGGATAGAAGGCTCAGGAAAGCCAAAGCCGTTGTTTAATTCTGGAGAAAGAATTTGTAGATTCCAGTGTTGTGATATATTACAAATGGCAAAAATAATTATATTCATAGTGCACTGAATCTTTAAAAAAATTTTCACTTTGTTGTAAAATTGAAAGTTCGTATTTACATTAAAAAAACAGATAAATTCCATGAATCGGCTTGACTGAAAACATTACCACAGCATAGATGGTTGCTTGAAACCACGTCAGCTAGTTATGAAGGGCCACATGCCAAGTGACGATGACTGCATTCTGGCTACATCCTCTCCTGTTGCCCTTTGGCAGAGTTAGTGTGGGACTGAGCAGCTGCCTAGACTGGCTGTACGATGGCTATCAGTCTTTCCAAGCCAGATGCCTTTTTAGCTAGTAGAGTTTCATGTTTCATTCTCCTTATGTACCTTTTTTACTTTGGAGCAAACCAAGATGCCAGACTAGCTCTGAGATTGTAACTCTATTGTTTTGGCCTTTCTTCACATAGTGTAACAAACAACTTCTGTATAATATTATCATCCTGCTGCTTGACCCTCTTGAAAGAGGGGGTCTGAAAGACTGTCATCAGTTTGTGTGCCAAGGAAGACAAGCACAAGCGGGATAAGAAGGATAAATGTCAAGTCTGAAATGCCCAAACCCCTGTTGCTAGTAGTTTTAAGCAGAAGACCAAAGTTATGGAAAACTGGCTAGAGGGATGAAAAGACTGCAGTTCAGATCCTGTGTTTGTTTCAAGACGTGAGCTGCTGAGCCATTTCTTCTAAAAAAGGAGCTCTGTTGTGTTAGGAAGATGATGATGATGATGGTGGTGATGATGATGATGATTATTATTATCATATTATTCCATGATAAGGAGGTTTAGGAGTCTTTATAGAGACAGCTCCACTGCTGTAGGTGGTGGAGGTAGAGTCTAGGTCTGGAAATGAATATAGACTTCCAATTAATTTCAGTAGATGAGGCAGGCTGGAGAGGAACTTGATATTATCAAATAACCAAACTGTTCCACGTGTTCTGGTTGTCTTCATGAACACTGCATATTAGTAAAAAACATTAACAAAATATCTAAGGAAAGTTGTGAACTACAGCTTCATAGCAAACAAAAATGTTAAATGGGCTTTTATTGACTTGTTTTTACATCATGTCACTAATTTGACTTTTTCCATCTACAGCAAAAGGAAATGCATAGGAACAGCAATATGACTGTTGCTTTAAAATTAAATAGAGTAGTATTATACTATACTCTAAGTTTCCAGAATAACATATGACAGGGTTGTTGTGTGATTCAATTAACTTATGCTCTTGGCTTCAATACATTGTTTGCTCCACCTGTATTTCAATACCAAAAAAAAGTTTAGCTATTGATTTTGTTTATTCTTTCATCCCTTGCGGTAGGTTGCCTTATGTACAGTGAAAATTGCTGACAGTTCCAAAAGAAAATCACCAATTGGCAGACATACAGGATTTCACAGATAGCTGGTTAGGTTGTTTCTATAATGGAATATTTACAGAGTTGTGCCAAGAAATTAATGACAAATGGAGCTCAAAACCCCTACAGGATATGCTTCTTTGCTTCACTGTTTCTATTAGAATATTTTATTACTATTTTACCTCTTTGATGCACTGACTTATTTGTCAAAACATTTTAGTCAAATTGCTTTATGTCCAAAGCCTTTAAAAACACAAGTTGAAACACAAAACAAGAATGTCAAATGATTCCTGTTTCACATCAGTATCACTGCATTCTGAGTATCATTCAATTAAAAATAATTGGGGGGCATGAATGCTCTTTGAATTAAAGATGCATAGAAAACTAGGATTTGTTTCTTTTGAACACCTTTGCAGCTAGTTCTAGATAGGTAATGCTGACACAGGGACTCCCAGCATGTCAGTTCAGTAGCTAAACATTTCTACTACCCCAAACCAGAAGTAGTCTGATATTTAGCACTGAGACAAAATAATTTTTCATTAATTGGAAAGAAAAACTGCTTCTGAATGCCAAGTTATTCAAAATTAGTATTAATAATAACATGCATATTCCTTAATTTAAGAGACATAATGTTACAATACATGCATTAACAAATTAATCTTCATATTCATGTCTAAAAGAAAGCAAATTAACTAAAAAGGCTAAACTGTAATCACACAGGTGAACTACTGGAAAACTGGAATGCTTGATCTCGACACCTCTGTGTCTTGTAACATCTCAACGTTAAAATTAACAAAAGCCCGTGTGATGTTAAACTAGCAGAACTCAGTTAATAGCTATCTTTCCTTCTCACATAATTAAGATAATTGTATATACTCTGTTTTAATGCTATTGCCTGCAATTACTGCATAATCCCAATTAAGTGTTTAATATCATTGCTTAAATAGAGGGAATTGAGAAACACTTAAATTTTCAGGAAACTTCTTGAACGCACATGGAGGAATACAGTGGTAAACCCTTTTCTCTATATATTCATTATATTTAGCATAGACAGACAGTTTAAACTTCAGGACATAAGGAAAGCTGACATAGTTTACAGAAGAGCTGTGATAGTATTCAGTGGTAACTGACTTCAGGTTATGTTAAGATATATTCCTTACTCACTAAATATGAAAAAAATGCTACCAAAAAGTATTGATACTGGTGTATTGAGAGCTGGCTGTTATCCTTTCTCTCTGAATGAATCAGAAAAAGAGAGTATGATCTTTGCTATAGGCTGTTTGGCAAGCTTTAACTTTCTCCAAAATTTCCTCAATTAAACTGTATCCTGCTTGGCTGATCTATAGCATAGCTTCTCTTCCGATTGATCTTCCAGGTTCATGGAAATCTTCAAGTAACTGAAGAGTGTTTGCAGCTGCATTGATCAATATCTGATCAATTCTCCCCCTGGTGCTTAGTTAGAAGCAGCTCGTAGATGACTGACTGGCGCAGAAGTCCATGGGGCTCACTCGCTTTGCGGTGCCTCACAGGGAGTCTTCCTCAAGGTACAGGAGTGTAGCTGGAGAAGTAAGGGAAAGCATATTGTGGGGTTGTGCCCCTGAAATTATAGGGCTAGTTCCAAAGAACAAGATGCAGAATCCACAGAGAAAAGAAGGTGCACCTGTATCTCAAGCTAGGAACCGAAAAAAAAAAAAAAAAAAAATCCTTGCCAGCATTTGCTGATCCCTGGAAGCAGTTTTTAAGTTCCCTAAGGAGGGCTGAATCTCCCTGTGCACTGCGAATCTGCAACAGAGGTACCCTGGAGCAATTTGTAGGACTTCTTAAAATGATCAGGTCACCTCACCTGTGCATTTGCAGTTGTTCCCTTTTAAAAAAAAAAATTAGGACAAGGGGTAAGGTGCCAGCATATTTTTATAAACTAATAATGGAAGCTTTGACAGGGAAACGAGAGATCAGTTTCCTCTGCTCTCACGGACCCCTCCTCAGGGAGTACCCAAATTGCAATTTAAGATGACAGGTATTCTCAAGTGCAGGAGAGAAGATAAGGCATCTCCTGTTGAAGTTGTACAGTTGTCCTCTGTGTTAAAATCCAGAAATAGTCCTACAGCAGAGAAAATAGTTTAAAAATTCTAGAAGCAGAGACCTGATCCTTCTTGGGTACAGTTTCACGGCTTCAGGCAGAAGGATAACTGTACATGTAGTCCTCAAGCCTTCTGAAGTGAGAAGCAGGGATTTGAACTCGTTCAGGTTGAACCAGGATCTGGCTCTGGGCTCTATTTCCCATAAAAGTGCTGTGGCCATGAGATTTTTCTGCACAGGGCAGGTGATTGTGCCACAGTTAGCCTACTTCTGTAATCTTGTGTTGAAAGGAAACAGTGGGCTCAGGTTAGTTCTCCAAAAGGAATGTTTTAATCATCTACCCTGAAGAAAGAATCATTGGCTTTCCATATTAAATAGTTTAGAGCTCCTTCTGGATCTCTAACTTAGGTGCCTACACTGTAGGGAGAGTTAGGAATTCAGCCTTAACTCTACCATTGTGCACAGCAATGCTCAATATTGGTTTTTCTGGCTTATCCTTCTGAAGGCCCCAGTCAAGGTACCATTTTAAACTTTGCATTCCGGTCCAAGGGTCTGGCAAACAAAGTGCTGGCAGAGCAGCACTAACTTGTAGGCCTCCATGTCTTTTATTGCATATTGTCTCCACTCTGATGGAATCTTTTAGAGGCAATCCATTAACTATAATGAATAAACATCACACCTTTCTGATAAGACTTCTATGTGTTAATTCACGATAAGGCTATGTTGTATTGGTTTTGTAATTTTAAAGACGGATTATACTCCTTGCCCTTAGGTAATTACTTTGCATTCTGCAAAGGATTGACAACTTGCTTTTCATACAAATATTTTCTGGAAAAGAAAACATATTTTTCGTCACCTTAGTGGTGTGGAACTGACCTGATGAAGAAAGATCCGTCCTGTATAAAACCAGGACTGTTTAACAGTCCTTAAGATACACCACAAGAACAACAACATCTAAATCAACCTATAGGTGACTGAGCATAAGTTAAACGTCCATTCCTAATATTTGAATTTTATAGTTCAGATATTAACAGTGGCAACTACCTTCATTACTATTTTAGCATCTTCTCCCCAAAAAAAAAAAAAAAAAAAGTTTACTAGGCTACTAGTCCAGCAAAAAAGATTTTAGTAGCAAAGATTTTGCTCAGTTTCTCTCTTTTCCCTGCCACGCTCTCTTTTGTATGGAGGGAAGGCAGTTGTTAGGGTCATTCTGGGCAGAGAAGCTCTTTCCAATAGGAAGTCTTACACATCATTGAACATTCATAAACACAACTGTCTTTTGAAACAATGCAGAAGTTGAAGAACAGTTGAAAAGAATGAGCTATTTTCAAGTGAATAGCTTACTCATAATATAAATTTGAACCTTTGAAATACTGTGCAATAACTTTCTTTGATAAACTTCCTCTTTTGTAACCCACATATAATGTAAGTAACTGCTGATTAAGCATTTCTGACAGATAAAGAACAGGTTTTACAGATACTAGTACTGAAGTTTATTGGGAAAAGGCCAGAATCAAGATTTGAGAGTTGGTTAGGTCTTCAGGCTTTCAGCTGGTATTTTATACTAGACAGCTCAAGAGTAAGCGCAAGAATCCTTGATAAAGAATATCATATAGTTTTACAAATGTCAGGAATCATACTCTCATTAACTTAGATGTATCTAATCAAAGATAAGATGCTTCCTTAAGTAAGATGACCAACTTGTAAAGTGCTTGTGGACCTAACTAGGACTATTTGCCTATACAAAAGTAAGATTCATGCTGAGGCATCACATCCTTAGCAGAACACTTATACTCAATAGTTCAATACCACACTAATTTTAAGCTATTATCAATATAACTAACTAACCATTTGATTAATTTAACCTGTGGGTTCCATCTAATACTGGTTAAATGTTATGCACCCCATAATTTGAATTTTTTAACATCATATAAGGTGTAAAAAGTCCTTTTTTCTCCTCCTTAGTTGTGCTAAACTCAAAATCTTGTCATGGACACAAAAGAACGCACATTATAATTGGACCTAAAAATGTACTGTTAGCCTGATTTGTGATTTAACAGCCTAATGAAAATACATCAAAGGGTCATTGTAGTCATAGTTCAAATTATCTAATTAATACAGAAGAGATTCATCAGTAACAGCTAAAACTGTGTTTGTTAGGTATATGTGGCAGGGTGTTGTCAAGGGGGAGGCTGCAGAGGTGGCGTTTGTGAGGAGGCTGCTTTGTGCCAGTCACAGCCAGTTCCAGTTGATTCCAATGGAACCACTGCAGGGTAAACCCACCGGTGGAGTGTCTCTGGGAAAATGTATTTAAGAAAGGGCAAAAATGCCACAAGGTGGTAGGGGTGTGGGTGTGGGTAGGGGTGTGGGTGTGGGGGTGTGGAGGTGCGGGGGTGCAAGCAGAGCAGCAGCTGAAGTGCTTTGCCATTCTTCATTGCAAAAATCAGTATGTTTACACCATTTTATTACCAAATCAGAGGCTAAGGTGTTTTTCTTTCCACATTTGTCAGATCAGTGATTAGATTAGAAAGAGTGGGTTGCTGTGGTTCTGCACATCTTGTGGTGAAGTTTGTCCCATGGACCAATCTGTATTCAGTTCATTTCTGGTGCTGAGATCACAAGTTAGAAGACACGATGTTGATTGACGGATGACAGACAACATAGTTCACTGGAAATCATGTTCAGCATCAGCAGTGAGGGCTCAAACTTGGCTAGAATCTAACATTAAATAAGTTAAATATTTTCAGTGTAGGCAGGTCCTCATCAGTCCGTTCTGAGTGTTGTTAATTTATATGCATATGTCTCAAATACACAAACAGGACCAATTTTCAAGGTCATTATTAAATCCTTTGGTAAACTTCCCACTCACGTGTCTTCTCCTTCCCTAACTTCCAACTTCAATGAAGTTCTGGAATAAGTGCAAATGAAGAACAGAAAACACTTGTGAGCGATGTGAATTCTGGCTTTGAAAAGCTGAGTTTACAGTATCTTATGATTAACCCTGATCAGACATCTTTTAATATGTCTTATATATTAAGGCATCTTACTATATATAGTAATGTGATTTAAATGTAATGATCATTCTTACTTACAATTGGCACCACAGACTATGGGACATTCTTTTCTCCAATGTGAAGAAAAGAGCTTCAAATAAGCAGGAACTATGAAACTGTGCTCTAGAAAAGGAAAAACAATTGCAGCATTACAGCTGGGAGATGACTGTCAGAAAAGGATCACTGTCCAAATGTAGGGGAATGGACTTACATGAAAAATACACTGAAAATTGTATTTTCTGACTTCAGGAGCCCAGGCCATCTGGGCATGATACGAATAGCTTTCCCATTTTTCCCAGATAAGAAGTTAATGCTGCCCATCTTTTCAACCTATCTTGCTTTTCAATACTCAAGAAACTTAAAATTTCCTTGGCTTACAGGATACAATTTTGGAATCATTTGCGTAGCCTATTAAACTCATGTAGGGAGGGATTTCAGGCTTGAATACATCTTGTAATAAATTCTTCTCTTAGGTGCATTTGGACAACTGCTGTTGATTTTAATGCATGTATCAGCAGGTCACAATTGGCCCATGGTCAAGGTTAATTTTAACAGTAACTTTTAGTCTTCTGTTGTCCTGCTTAAGGGCAGGGCACAGAAAGCTGACGTTATTCCAAGGGAAATATATCCTTTTGATATTAGCCTGTTCTTACTCAGACCACTCAATTACAAAACTCTGAAATGTTTGGTGTAAAATTTACTGCTTTATTTTCATTAAGGCTAGAATCATTCATCTTTCATCTTCTGTATATTTGAGAAACAAACATTTTAAAGAACTTGTTTGGTACTTCTCTCAGATTTCTGTGATAATTTGTGTCAAATTCCATAATTTTCTTATTTTGTTTATACTTATAAAATAATGAGTTGATTAGTTTTCTTGAAGATCTACTGCAAATAAGATAATATTTAAAACTGCTAAATGCTCTTGAAATAACCAAATTTGATGCAAATAAATACATCAGATATGCTTAATAACTTCTTATTTCTTCAGTTAGTCCTTTTAAGATATCTTTTTTAAAAAAAAAAAAAGAGGTTTGGCTTTTAAAAAGCTTCTATATCTCAGCAGACCGTTTTAAATGTTCCCTGAATGTGCATAAATGTTCTGGTGTTTTATCACCCATATTTCACTTTCAAAGACTATGTATAAAATTGCCTATCTGTATGTTGTATAAACTCATTTTTCATTGCATTTAATTGGTAATTAAAGGGTTGTATACCAAAATTTTGGATACAGTTTTATACATTGGCTATATCATTTTTCTGGCCTTTTTGGTCAGCCTGTTTTTCTTACCTCTGTGGTGATATTTTAAACTAGAAATTCAGTGATTTAATAATTATAAAGGTGCTGGGAAGATTAATTGTTCCATTGAAGAGTTATCTCAAGTATTATTTGTGATCATGCAGTTTTTTTGCTTAAATTCTACATACAAAGGCTGAGAGTCTTCTAAAGATAGGCATCTAGTCTTCTATCTCACCCCAATGTTTAAGACAGACAGCAAGATTTGTCTTTGAAGGTGTTTATCTTTTATGGTTGATTACTCGGGAATGCAGGTACATTTAGATACATAATGTTATGGGGGATATACCAACTAAAGATTTTTTTCAGTGCACTTTTTCATATTACACCCTGCGTCCTTCCTAAACTCCACTTCTTCCCACAATTGAAGACAGTTTTTTGAAAGCAGTCTGGTCAGAGGCCACCTTGTTGTGCATAAATATAGAAACAGTAAATTTTTCCTAAATTATGCATAGTGCATAAATTTATTAGAAGTGTTGAAATAGTCAAAAGCAGATAATGAAAATAAAATAAAATAAAATTTTAAAAATATGCAAATGTGTTCAGACTGTGGTTTGCACTGCTGAACTCTAACATTTACATCAGATTACATAAAAGAGAGAAGTTGTACAATAATACAGAAAGTATTAGAAAGATTGGAATTTTTTTTTAAATCAATCCAATACTAAATCCTAATTCATAGCATACTGAAATCCTAATTCAATAAGAGCAATCCAACATTTTAAATACCCCATCCCATGCTTATCCTCTAGCTTCAATTTGCATTTGCAGAACATTTTCCCTCTCAAACCCAAAGGTGTAATTTTTCATTTGCTGTCGTTACTCTGTGCAATGTATGAGTTATTAATCCAATAAGTTAAATTTAAAATAAATATTGATGTTTAAGGAAGTGCCATGCAAAAGACTAGTGTATTTTGAAAACAAACAACTTCTGCTGTTTGTGTTAAAACAAAATCTGCACATCTTAGAAAATGGAAGGTGGAGTAGATTATGGAAAAAATGCTTTTTGCAGCCTCTTGTGGGAGTAAATGTTTGTTTGCTTTTGTTTTCAGTCCCTGCTAATTAATTTCAGCCATCAGTCTGGTTGCTGTCTTAGAATTTGTGATCAACGTATTATCCTCCCCTGAAATCTGACATTTCTTCATGATACTGTATCTGTGCCATGCACTTTTTAAAGCTTTTTAATCTAAAGAAAGTCTTATCATTCCTGGTCATAAAACACCTATCCAAAGTTTTGGCCAGTCTCAATATTTCACAATAAGGCAGTGTAAAGATATAAAAAAATAAACTTAACTTGTTGACAGAACCCTTTCTGTTAAATGAACAGACATGAAGCTTGCAAACCCTGGAAGCTTCTTTTGCTATTAATTCCCTCAAAAGCAATAAGATGCATTACAGAACATATATTAAAGAAGCTAAATGTACAATTACATTGAATAAGTCACACTGTATTATAGATACTGTCTCTTTTAAATTTTAAAATATTTCAATTATTTTAAAATGCCATTCTCTGAGGAAAGTAGATGGGAGGGGTCATAAGATAAGGAAGATAAAAGTGGCTTTACTTGTGGTACAGATTAAGAGGAGTTAATTATAAATCTCCCCAGCTGACTTTGCTAATTTCTTTGCTTATTTAAATGTAATTATTTTTTTTCTAACAGGGTTTACGTGAGATTTCACATACAGATAAGATATGCTATTGAGCTATCGATTTTAAAAAATTCTTGAGCTCTGTTTCCCTCTAGGAGCATATGTACAAACTTTCAAATGTATCTAAAGTTTCATTTGGTCCTCAATCCTCAGGTCAATTAAAAAAATTCCTTTAATAATTTATTTTAAAGACTTCTTAGACATTTGATCATACTTTCTCTCAATTTTCATTTT
>VYZM01018195.1:19952-31544 GCA_013398915.1 Dromas ardeola
CCCCCGAACATTTCTGGGTAGGCTTTCAGTAATAAACTTTCCTGGTAGCATAGACATTCTGTGCCTATAATACATGGGTAAGTGTAGTTTATAAACTCATTTTTTATGGATAAATAACTTGGTCATAAGGGAGTGTTACCTTATCATTTGGATGTTAAAGCTCAGAATAACATAGCTTCTGTTTTGGGTGTTTTTTTCCCCAAAACCGAAGTGCAAAAGGATGATTAAACTTCACTCTTCCTTCACCCAGAGAAGGATTATTGTCTTAATGAGGGAAAAATAAAAGGAACAATTTAAAGGGAATGCAGTTTGTTAAATAAAATTGAAATTGTCTGTTGTCTTTGTAAAATGAGAGAGTGCTTGCTTAAGTTGTTCATTAAAAAAGAAGAAAAAATGGGGAAAAAACTAGGTTTTGCTTTCATTCAGCTACTAAGTAGACTTCCCTAGTAACCAATGAGTATTATTTGGTCAAAGTTGACAAGCCTGCTTCAGATAAATCCTGTCCACAGTTCCTCTGCAAAGATAACTATATTTGCACTTCTACACCTTTCATTCAAGGGTTTTTTTCAGGCAGTTTCCAGTCAGTGTCAGTGAACTAAACCTTTCAGCAATGTTGTGCAATATTGAAAGGTTTGTATGCCCATTTTATGACTTGAGATCTAAAAGTTTAAAGCTTTAATCCAGAAAATGCCTTCAATGTCTGGTGTAACATTTAAATGGAACTTCAGGGGGCCCAAATCCAAAACATAGGTCAACTATTCCCTCATCTGCAGTCTAAACCTGGTGATGCTTAGACTGTGTTACCCTCTCAAATGAATTTCTTGGAAAGAAGGAATATATTACAGCTAAATTCATGAGTGTGGAGATGGTTTAATAAATAACCATGGTATAAAAACACTAAGCATTTTGAGCAGGGATTGGAAATCACATTTCCTTCCCCCCAGGTGAGTATGCAGTGAAACATATATAGTACGTATAGTGAAACAGGGTCATTCTCAGGAGGTCTTTTTCTCAATTTTTTCAGTCCTATGAACTTGTAGTTCTCCTTTGCAAAGTCTGTATCTTCAAAAATAGAAATAGGCAGTGATGTCCTGCTGCCATGTAGTCAAATAATTCTCCAGGGATATAAGAGAACCAGATTCCAACATTGTGAGTGGACTGTTCTGAGTTATGGAATAAAGTATAGGCTGACATCTCTTTCTAAAACATGTTCAAAAGATAGAAGAAGACAAGGGATTTAGAAAATAGAAGGAAAGGAAAAAAGGAGAGCAGATGGGAAAGGGGATGGGCCAGGGAAGGGGAAGAGGAATGGAAGACTAGGCAGAGGTGCCTATATAGCATATGCTAATAAATTAAGAACTGTATTACATTTAAATGGCTATACTGCTTCCAATTCTTCAAACAGACTGATTATGTCTGTGAAGTATGGCTTTGCACAGTACTGAGAAACCCACCATAGTTGCTGAAAAAGTATTATTAAAAATAAGAAGACATCAGTTTGTATCCAGACCAATGTTTATGTAGATGCATTTTTTATATTTATATAATACTAGTAAAGATAACTACGGACTTTCAAATTAAATATATTGCAACTTTCTCCATGAGATGAAAGAAAAACAAATCAAGAAATATATTCTGAAAGGATCTGGCATGAAAGCAACATTGTACTGCAGCATATATGGGTAAAAACTAACCATTATTTCTTAAAAAAAAATCTGGAAAGGAAATTCTTTATTTCACAAATGAAAAGAAAATTCTAGGTTTGGATTGTCTGTCCTCTGGACATCTTCCAAGCATTTACACCTTCTCCCATAAAACTGATGACTCAGTCTGGCTTCCATGCTTCTGATTCTGTTAATAAAATCCAGGCTGGATTTTGAAAAGGAATCACAAGTCATGAATTAAGAATAATGATGTGCATCTTAGCTCCTTCTGCTTCCACTGAGCAAATTAGCACTTTCTCAGAACAGCTTTGAAAGAATGAAGAGAACTGATCATGTTTTTTAACAAAATAAACTAACACATGAAATACATTTCCTTCCATATATAGTTAAGATGTCTTTTAATCAAACTTGTCTACTTTCTTTTGCAAAGTCAGCATCTCTTCTAAAGTTAGTGAGAAATTGAATGCACTTTTTGCGAAATTTGCATTTTCTCTTTCCTTATTCTATTCCAGGCTGTATTTCTTCATTTTTATGGTTTGGTTTCTGATTTTCCACTATTCTGTAAACTTATTTTGAAGGTTGATTTCTTTTTGTTCAGTGAAAATAAAGATTCATATACTGTGCCTGAAGAGAGTTATTGGCACTATAAAGGAAGGACTCCCACAATAGTTTATAGTTGTTCTTGGATGAATAATATCTTGTGGTCCTTGTTTTGCATGTTCATCGTTATCTTGCACATTAGGTTTTTGAGAAGAGGAGATAATGCTTGTTTTAAGAACACAGGATTTATATTGGTCATTATTGGTATGAATAACATCCTTCAAGTGTTTTTAATTGTCGAAGGAGTAAAGGAAATCAATTATTAACATGCTTAATTTGAAGACTAACCTTCACATATGGACTTGCACTAGCTCTCCACCTTCATTCCTTATGCATTATAATTTGCAGGCTCTTTTCTCCTTTGTTGCTATTGTGTTTGTTTCCTTGCTTCTCACGCTCTTGCTTGGGCTCCCTCTCTCCAATTCTGCTTTTTTTTTCACAGGTAATATCCTTTCAAATTCCTTCTGCCTATTCTTTTATTGCCCTTATTTGCCTATGGTATAGAAGTCGTCATAACTGATGAGCATATAGCATAAGCAAATCCTGCTTGTTGTTGGCATTGTTTATCACATCAGGTTGACACTAAATTCTTTCAGTAAATCAATTAATTTTCTTAAAAATAAAAGTACTGGATGAGAAATGTACCTACTCTCGACTATCCATGCTTTCAAAATTTGTCCAATCCCTTTCTTTCTAGCTCTCCTCATCCTATTTCTCTCTCACAACTGATGAAACCTATTATGTGCTCAGTACCCCTAAGTCCTTCTAAGTATCTAATAATGAATAGCCATGAATCATAAAAATATCTAGCTCTTGCAAGTACCTGTGCTGTGGGAGTTCTTGGGTTTTATTTGCTTTAATTCCCTACAGCATTATGTAGAACAATAATAAAATTATATTATAAACAAATGCTTTCTGGTTTAATTTTGTTATGTTGTAGAATTCAGGTATATTTCTTAGAAGTTTTTGTTTGATATTTTTCCATTTATTTTTAGTTTTATAACCAAAATCTGAGATCCAAGTACTAAGAACTGTATAATAAAAGCTCAGAATTACTTTTTTTGATCTGGATCTCCAAGGCCTACCTGGAGCAGACAGTAGATGCTCAGAATTTATTTGAGTTCATGAAAAATCGTGGATGATAAATTTGCTCAGTCACTGAATAGGAAGCACAGTGGTTGCACTCTCTTGGAAATATTCTACAGACAATGGTTGCATTTTTAAAAATATACAGTAGCTGTTGACTTCAGAAATAATGACCATTTGTCTTAAGGAAGGTTTATTGCCTGTTGTAACAAGGCTCAAATTACATTGCCTTTGCATTCTAAGAAAGTCTGTGACAGATATCTGAAGCACACTTTAAAAAAACCTGCTGTGTGCTCTGGCCTTTTTTGCAGCTGACTGTGCTGTCACATCGGTCTCACTGATTGATAGATAACATGCAGGGGTGACTAACCTGATGTATCCATAAGTTTTCCAAAAAAAATTTGTATTGTTGAGCACAATCATAACTAGAGTCTAATTTTCCTCAGCACTTATTAAGCCCCTGTATTCCAAACATATGCTCATATTTACCTATTGATAACAATGAAAACAGCTTCCAGGACTGTTTTATCATAGCGTATTTTCCATTTCCAGTATCTTTTTCATGTGCATGCTTTTCACAAACCATCTCCATGTATATGCTCTAAAAGTGACATACTGATTAGAATAGCATGGAGGAAAATGGCATAAAACTGTATACAATAGGCATTTCCCTGTGTGTATTCAATAGCATAAATTGAATTTTGATCTTCTGGCTCTGAACAACTAATGTTTCCTTATGTTCTGCTTGCAACTGCTTTGTAGCAACTGTTCCTTTTCAAGGAAAGCTATCTCCTATAAGAAAATGAAGCAAGGATATTTCTTTTTCATTTTTTTTTGAAAAGGAATGATGTATATTGTATTTTCATATAAATCATTTTAATTTTTGTATACTTTTGAAATATGTGGTGAAAGCAGAAGGCACCAAGTTAAGGTTATTTCTCATTAAGATTCCAAAACTCAACCAAATTGTGTCTTTTGGAGAACTAGCTAGCTGTTTCATTTCACTAAAAAGAAAAGGGAGGAGTAAAAGTACAGGAGGACATTAAGTACACAGTTTTGGTGTAAGCTGAGCCAGTACACAAAGAGTACAGTTTTGGTTGTACAGCTTGGTCAGCATCTCCAGTGTATCCCTCATTTCAGAACAATCACACATTATGTTAGATCTATCACACATTTACCCATTGACTTTGTATCATGTTGTGAAATAATTCAATATGTTTGGGATGTATTGGACTCGCTCTTTGTGTGTAGTGATGTTCTGCGCATGGGTCATGCTCGTTTCCCAGGATTTTAGTTGTGCTGTTGCCCAGACAGACAGAAACTTGGTAGATCACTGCTCAAAGAGGCAGGCCTGTGACTGCAAGACAAAGGCAAGACAAAAGGATATCATGCTATTTTTCTTTCTTCTCCCTTACCACCCTCTACGAATACGTGGTGAATGATAATTTTGTAAGAGGTAGTAAAAAAACCTGTGTTTAGGCTTTGTCTGAAAATCACAGTCACCATTTCATCACTCCTAACTGCCTCCCTCAAGTGGAGTGGTGTAAGACAGCTTTTGCCTGGTATAAACCTGAACAATTCTGCTGTAGTAAATATTCAAACCATAAGCTCCAAGCTATTCTTTAAGCTTCTCCTAAAAGCTTCATCTTACTCTTTTGTGCCTTGCCTGTGATTCTTCTTCTGGCAGCAAAAGAAAGAGTCAGTCTGAAATTGTTTATGCGCCCTGAGATGACCTCCCCCCTCAGAAGACTTAGAATAATGGTGAGGAAATTCTGTCTTCTGGAATATGATTCTGTGCTGCTACTTTAAACTCCAAATAACAAGTAGTGATAACAACTCATTTTGGGGTTGTGTCTTCTCAATAATTAAGGAAACATGCCTAATTGACATTATAACCAACAGTGCAATAAATATTAATCCCTAGGGAAGGGGGAACACAGGGACTCCAAATAACTTGTCAATGATGTCATAACAATTAAAAAAAAAAAAAATGCCAGAGCAGAACTGGTATTTTGGCTTACAGGTCACTGGCATTATTGCACCTCAGGCTAGAGCAGAAGTCCTACTACATAGGTCCCATGTTGCCATGTCAAATCTGAAAACGAGTCCCGAGTGTTGCAGTGGACAATGGAAGTCACGTTAACAATGCATTTAACTTGAATTAGATGACAACATGACTAATTGCAGCAACACCTAAGTTCAAAAAGCTGCAGAATACTTTGAATGGGCACTATCCAGTATAAACCTGTTCCAGAAACACCAGTTTATGGCAGTTCACCCAAAGGTATGTCTTGGTGAAGATTATTTCCAGTCTGAAATTTAACCTTTAGTCCTGGCTAAGTAACTTAGGTGTGTTTCAGTAAACTGGAGCTTTTCTAGATAAATGCAAAATGCTTCTTAGGAATCATAATTGCTTGTAATAGGCTGTTACAGGAATGCTTTCTCTAAGTAAGTAGTTAATAGATGAGGCTGCAATCTAATCAGCTAGATGATGAGTTCAAGACCCTGACCCTAGTTAACCTGTACAAATTTAGATCAGGACTCTGCTTTTCAATATAGAAAGAACTCTTATTACCTGTTACCTGCAGAAGCACATGGGTGTATTTTCTAAGAATGCAAGATGTCCACTGTAGGTTATACCAAAGCCCCAGCTGAGCACACCCTCTGTCAATGTAAATGACCCAGGAAAAAAATACAAATTGGTGCAAGTATGTAGTGATACCCCCTGAATGCCTTCCCAATAATCAGGGAACTGAAACCCAGGGGCTCCTGATAACAGAAGCAGGATATTCCAGGGTGTACATAAAAGGCCATGGATCCTCTTCTGTGAAACCTTTGAATCCTTTAGCACTGGAAAAGATTTGTGGCAAGGAGTTACACAAGTCCTCTATGCATCGTATATGGATATTTTTTCTTTAGTTTCTTTTGTATCTGCTAGTTTATTTGATGCCCTCTTGCTCTTGGACTAGAAAAAGCTGTGAAAAATAAATATTTCTTTCCCTCTTCTCTGCATCAGTCATGGTTTTATATCAGAGAACCAGCCAGTCAGAGCACGAAATTAAACAAGACATTAAACCCTAAACCCTTCAAACTTCAGTAATACTGTAAGTTGGATGCAACTTACATTAGATTTGGATAATTTTGTTTGGACTTACATAATTCGTTTTCAGTCTCATCTAATGTAACAATTTTACACAGTCTAGCTAAATTTCCAAGCTCAAATCAAGAACTGAAAATATTGCTTTAAAATGGAAGTTTTAAAATTGACTGCAATATTTCCAGCACACAGCAAAAAATATTGAGAAGGCAGTTTGCTTTTACTCTATAAATACATCTGACAAGTTTTCTGATACGCCTCTCAAACGTTGACATTTGAATCAAATGGAGAAATCTAGAAAACATTTATACAAAAAGAGAAAGTAATGAAAGACAGACATGACTTGATCAGAATGAAAACAGTTTAAGCCACCCTTAACTACCTAACATTTTAACCAGTGCTTTTTTAATGATAATTTGGGAAAAATATACTTAAGCAGATGGTGTCATTGACTGAAGACCTAAATCTTCATAAAACAACTAATGAAGCCTGACATTTTCCTACAAGGTTAAAACAATGTTATATTGCTGGTTGTCCACTTCTGTGAACACATTTAAGACGAAGTTGCTGAACACTAGAAGCCACTTAATTGAATTGCCCATAGAATGACTTATCATTTTCATTATGGAGCTCTTCAGGTCTGCATCCATGTAACAGCAGCAGCAAGTTTTTGTCTAGACCAATGGAGGTTTAAAAACTCTGCAGTTACTGTTTGCTCCCTGTCAGCTCTTGCAGTGCTTTGCAGCTTTGCAAGGGTTTACTCAGAGCACTTGTGAGCATCACATTTTGGAAGTTTTTAGGAAGTACGGCAGCAAGATGCTTAGTTTGCAGGAACTCTAAAGCAGATAATGAGAAAGCTTGTTTGGTGTTTGGTGGGAAAGATGGCATTTTGACCAGTCCAGAAGGGGCATTTGCCACACAGTTAGGATTGATACTACATCTTGACTTCCACTGGCAATTAAGCTGCTCTTGTAGTAAAAGGCTTATTTAAAACCAGACGGCTGCATGTTTATGTTTCTAGGTAATGATAGGTAACAGTATGTAAGGTGACAGGGCAAGATCTCTTTCCCTTATTGTAACATCCCATGCCTTGCTTGGATTCTCACCAGAAGGCACAGAGCACACCTGACCATGACTGCAGCTAACAGTCTCCCTTGATTTTACCTTTATTTGTGAACTATACATTAGAGGTTAACTAAATTTTCCTTTTTATTTTCCTGTGTTTTCTGCACAGCTTTCTGAACCTTTAGTGCAATACTCCTCTAGTTAATATATTTCAAAGATGTCACTCCGTGTCACTCTCTGTGACATTTCTTTTCCTATGGTAACACTTCTTTATATTAGCGAGTAAAATGGGATATTTCAATACAGCAACATTGACTGTGGATTTTTGTTTTCAGAGTTCAAATATTGTAATTTGTTAGCAATCTATGTGCAATAAAAGTGCTCAATAAAAAAAAAAATCAGGAGAGATACCTCAACAACAGATTGAAATATGGTTCACACATTCACTGTTATTTAAATTCTCAGTTGCTGACAGTGCTTGACAAGGTGCAGCAATTTTGTCTTGGCAGAAATTTAATTCTCTAGAATACTGAGCTTTCAAAAAACTCTTATGTTCCAAGAAAATTAAAAATATTTAATCTAAATCTGAAGTACTGGTATGAATCAGCTACAATGGATGCAACTCACAATTCCATGTAATGTTACAGTGGGGCAGTTTCTGTGTTGCTCAAGCTTCTGATTTATTAGCCTCAGATTAATATTAAGACCAAGATCTAAATCCATTTAATCTATGATGTAAAGAACAATATTTCTCTCTCTTTATTGCCTCTCCTGTCTTTAGAATGTTTTCTATTTTTAGTGTCATCTGAAGTGTTACATGGTTTATTATTATTTTTCCCTTTGAGGAAATTATTAATCTCTTATATTCATTCTAAGTTTTGTGGAACATTTTGATTATCAGCCTGGAAAATACCATTTTCAATGAATAGTTGTCCAGCTTCTTTTGGCAGGAGTTTACCTATTTTCTGGCAAATCTAATATCCACAATACGAAACAAGTCTGACCATAGAAAGAATTTGTACATGCCATTGTATCCTCTTCAGTTGATGACTGTAGCTCATTTCATTTCTCTCTAGATGTAATCCATCTTCCCACTTGTAACTGACTTGACATGGTTCTCTAATTTTATCTGTTCCACATTATTTGTTGTTATAAATGCCCATTTCTTCTTCTGGTATCAGTGTATAATTGGGTTCATTGTCTCTTTGCTGGCACTTGCTGAAAAATGCTTTGGTATTCTAATTCCATTGTCTTTTATATTCAAGCTATTCTAAGAGTCAAAATGGAGAAAAGCAACTCTCAGTAATGTGGAAATGTGCCACCATCTTTGCACTGCCCATGTGTTGTTTGCCCTGTCCTGCGAGTGTCTTCTTGGTTCCTTTTCTGGAGCCTGCCTTTCAAGTGCTGAGATTTCTGTAGAGAGCTGCACTACAACAGTAGATCAACAAATAGGTCAGTACATTTTTTTCCCCAGAATGTCTTGAACAGCTTGATTCACTTATTCCTTTGCTGCCAGGCAGTGTCTAGAATGGCAGAGGGTATCATTCCTCCTGCATCATTCCTGTCTTCACCATCTGAATAATTAGGTGGTTGGAACACAAAATATTAAAGGAACTTGGATCTCACTACCACACGTTTTCTGGTCTTCACTTGTCCTTGAAGGTATATGTCTAATTGCTTCACTTGTCCTTGAAGGTATATGTCTAATTGCTGAGCTGGAACCAAACCTCTTTGAAAGTTTCCAGTGTGAATATTTCAAGTTTCTCTCACTTGATCTTAGTGTTCAAAATATGTTCTTAGAAACATAGGTGACACTGACAAACTTGTTCTTGGAGTTTTTTTCAGTCTGTTCTATCTTGTGGGTACTGTTGACCTTAGGTAATATTAAGCTTTAGAATTCAGTTTGGGTATCCTATCACTACTGCCATTTTGAGCTACAGAATTTAAACAACAGTAACAGCCAATTAGACTGTCCCTACGCTTGAAGTCTGAGAGCATTTCCCTGGAATTTGTGTGGCGCTTCATCAATGCTTTGTTTTTTTCAGTAGGGGTCATAGGGGAAAAAAAAGGGAAAGGGTATTTTTTTATTTCTGTTGTTGAAAAATGCCTTAACCTGGGTAACTGGTCTTGTATGCTACTGAATTTCATAGGAAACTTAGTTACTCATGATTTGTGTTTCATATTTAGATCGATACCACAATTTTGATTAACTTCAATTTCTGTGATTCTGATTCCCAGACTCCCATGGGAAGGTAAAAGAAGAATGAAACAGAAGCAATGAGAAGACTCTTTAAACTTCAAAGATTTTTTCATATCATCTGGAAAATTCTTCCACTGTCTGATTTTGCTGCTTAGCATTGGCAAAAATTAAGCTATTTAGTTTTACCTCATAGCATATCAAGTAAACATAGCGCTTTCTACACCTCTTTATTCTTATATGTATAACCCTCTTCCCGCACAGCTATCATATACTACAAAATGTGTGCACAACATCTTGTGTTTTTCTGATATGGGTGTTGTTTATATCTCTTTTGCATCCTCTTCCATCTATAAGTGATGATGTTTAATAATGATGGTTTGGTGCGCTCTCGTGACTTTCTCGTCTCAGTAAGTTAATGACTTCCTTTTCTAGGATAGACTGCAGACACTCATGTAGATACATAATATAACAAAGAATAAAAACAAGGTTTCATCTCAAATGTTCTTTATTTTTCTCTGATAATTTATTGTCATAGAAGGCTTTTAAAATTGTCTTAATTTTAGTTATGAATATTGGATAGTGTAATTACATAGAAATGGCATTTAATTATGCCTCTTTTCTTTGCACAATATGACCTATTAGCTACAGTTATCAAAGCTCATTAAACTGCAATAGACAATAGCATTCACACAGTGTGTCTTGGTCGTGCCAGAAACTTTTTGTAGCATTCTGTACTGCTTGGCATTGCTTTATTATGTTTGAGTGACTGCAATGAAATATGAACCCTATTGTAGCTATAATTAAAAATTCAAAACTAAATAATATTTGAAATAAATCTTACTTCATAATCTTAGCATTTTTCCTGAATGCTTGCACTTTATACTCTCTCAGTATAACTTTCTAGTATATTGAACTAAAATGAATAATTTTTTATTAATGAAAAAGCATATGCAATGTTAAACACATTTAGCTAATTCTACTCATGAGCCATAAACCGCGTGTTACCCAAATTAACACAATCCTTGAAAAATGTATGAGAGAGGAAACAGTTAAAGAAATCTGAAAATATGAATATGTAAATGAAGGATTGTCCATTCAGAGTGTCAGGTATCAAATTTGGAAAAGAAAAGGAATTTTCCATAGAGGGAACAACCACATGAAGTAGAAGAATGAGGAGGGAACCTTCTTGTATTGGTAAATAAGAATTCATTCACTCATGTCAGTGAAAGTGCTGAAGGATTGATAAAAAAATAAAAAACATTCCAGTGAACTGAGGACCTGAAATATAATAAATGGCAAAACTATAGAAAGTCAATGCCAATGAAGTGCTATGAGTAATACTCTTCACTGTCTGAGAGAATCTGATTTGATATCTGGATTTGTTCTTTTACCTTATCAGGCCATCAAATAACTGCAGGATTCTCGCCAACGTCCCCTTTTGCTAAAGTCAGCCTATGTCTTTCAATGTTGTCCAGCCTTTGCAAAAGCAGAATGACTGCTTTATTTTTCTGTACAATTGGTATTTAACCCATTCATAATTTTACCCATAATACCCTTCAGTATTTAACCCATACTTGGTAAAATACATCTGAGTACCATGAGTGTGAAAAGAGCTACTTAGGAACCAAACTATTCCCCTTCAATTATTTACGGGAAAGGATGCTGGAAAAAGAGGTATAATTCCAGGGTACGAATACTCAATAAAATTCACTCCAAGAAATCACAATTTGACTTTAACGAGAGCAGGAAAAGTCAAGTTTAACCTCCTTAATCATAGAATGGCTTTGGTTGGAAGGGACCTTACAGATCATCTAGATCCAACCCCATGCCATGGGTAGGCACACCTTCCACTAGATGATGTTGCTCAAAGTCCCATCCAA
>VYZM01018196.1:954-13480 GCA_013398915.1 Dromas ardeola
GGGCTTCACCCCAACCTCCTCGGCATTCGCCTCCAGCCATATGGCTGCTCCAGCACCTGCTGGGATGTTGGGTGCTTCTCCAGAGGGAGGCTGCGTTTCTTCTGGATCCTCTTGAGGAAACACCAAATCCTCCGTTGCAGTTTCATCTTTCCCACCCCGCATCCTCCTAAGGTGCTCTGAGCGTCCGTCGGGTCTGTGGCCCCACAGCGAGGTGGAAGGCAGGCATCTTCAGCGCCAGGGATGGGGAATGTGCTTCAAGCGTTTGGCGTGCCAGAGATGAAGACGGCCGGAGCTCAGGCTGTGGGAAAGCTAATGCGCTTCTCCTAGGGCTTCGGAAAGCGGGAGCAGCAGGGCTGACCCCAGCGCTTGGGCTTTCACCGGGCACTGGTGGCTGGTGTGTACCTTGGATGGGCAAACCCAGCAGGAGAGCTGTGGAGAGCAGCTCTTTTGGCCACTGAAGCCAGGTGCTTTGTGCTCGGGAGCTCAGCCACCTGGGGGAGGATGTTTTGCAGGGGCTGGGCAGGTGTGGGAGGTGACGCCAGGGAGACCCACACGTGGGCACATCCCCGCGGAACGGGGAGTGGTGCTCCCTTTCACCCCCAGTGAACTCCCGGCCGGAATAACTCACATTTCTTCAGCAATTCACCTTTGCGTTCACTGACCTTGGCATGTTTGATCAGGGTTGTATTCTCATACAGATAAAACCGTCCTCAAATGATTGTTACAATATATTGGGCACAAACAGGTTTTTATTTGTTTATTCATTTTCTTTTATCTCAGGCAGGTAGGGCTGCTCCTTTCCCACAATCAAGCAGCAAAGAGAACCTCCCGTTTCCATTTGTGCCCGAATCCCTCTGCTTCTGCCCCAGCAGCCGGGGCCCGGGCACTGCCGGCAACCTCGGCGGCGGCCCCGAGCCCCTGCACGGAGCATCGCTCACGGCTGTGTTGCAGACCGCCGTCCTTCCCTCCAAACCACAGCACTATGGCTGCTCTCAGTTATGTATAGGGTGGTGAGGCTGGATAACCACGCAAGGGCACGTTTTGGTCCTCTCAGCAGGGACTGGGGCAGGCTGGGAGGCAGGGGTTATGCACCGTGACCCCAAGCCATCACTTGGTGCGTTGACCTCCTGGCAGGACTCCATCTCACCTCCAGATTCTGGGGGAGCTCGACTCTGGAGCCCGTACTTGAGTTTACATCCGTAAGCGTTACATCTAAAGCCAAAATTCAGGTGGTGGGACGAGCTGATGTTCACTTCAAGACCCAGAATGTCTCAGAGGTGCCCTGAGTAGGTTGGTCTCTTCTCACCGAGCTTTGATTATCTGAAGGTTTGGTGTCCGGTGTGAGCTGGTGGCCCAGCTTCACGCCTGAGACACCGGCAAAGGCGATTCCCAAGGGCCAGTCGCCACTCGCAGGGGACACCCTGACTCCCGCAGGTGGAGGTTTGCTTTGCTAGAAGCAAAGGTGCACAGAGCTGTCACAGGAGGACAAGGTGCATGGGGGCCATCTGCCCATCGCCCCGCAGGTCCCTTCCCTGCCGCCCCCCCTTGTCCGTGGGGCAGAGCAGGGGGCCCAGCACGGGCAAAAGGAGGGGTTCACCCTCCATCTCCGCGGCTCCAGCCCCCAGCCAACGTGTCCCTTCAGCCGGTGCTGCTGCCTGGTGGGACCGTCAGCGTCCTGCTGAAGTTTCTCGTGTCGGTAGCATTTTGAATGGGACATCAACGGAGGCTGTGGCAGTGCAGAAGAGGACATAATCCCAGCAGCAAGGGTACGCGTGTTCATCATTGCTCTGACATCAATTGTATAGGAGCCTTCTCCCCCCAAAAACCTCTTTATACTTCAAAATAATAATAATAATAAAAAAATAAAATAAAATACACAGCTTGTTTAGAGCAGAAATTGAAATTCCACATATAATCAAAAGTTGGATTTTGTCCTGCAGGCACTGGATAAGTTTCTTCATATGAATATTTGGTATCTTTCTCCGGCCAAAAGAAATGTGCAAAATGTTGTAATGTTTCTGTGCTTTCCTTTGGACATTCCAGGCTTTTGCTTAAGCTTCTCATAAAAGGCTATTTTCAGTGCAGGGAGAAAAAAAAAAAGCAAAGCAGCGTACAGTATGCCGAGTCAATAAAGTAATGCAAAACCATAAAACACAGCAATGATAACAACAGCAGATCTGTAGATTCCGAAGGAAATAAGATGGGGATCAGGCAGAGCGGCAGCTGGAAATGAATGCACAAAGGCCAAAAAAAAAAGACTGGTCCTAATAAACAGCCAAGGTTGAATCAAAAAGCATTTGAAGCGTTAATTTATCGAATGACTTCGTTTTCGTGCCTTACAATTAAAAATAGTTGTGGTTGGGCACGCTGGGAGACAGGAAGCGGTTGGAGGCTCCAAGCCGGGTTTTCCGCTGGGGAGGGAACGCAGCCTGACCCCCTCTGCCAGCCGGGCCGTCCCGCGCGGGGTCGGACCGACGGCGCCGCTTTGGGCTGCTTTACTTCGCTCCCTCGTTTTGTGCTCGGAGCCCTTCTCTTCCAGGCTTTTAAGAGGCGGAGGGGTTTTACGGGAGCGCCCAGGGCGGGAGACGGGGCAGCGGCGGAGCTGCCAGGGCGATGCCAGCCCCTGCTCCCGCTGGGCACGTGGTGTGGGATGCAAAGGCCTCTGAAGTTGCTGGGAGGCTCTGTGGCCACTTCAGCAGGTTTGGGGATCAGTCTCTCGCTTCGGGAGCCCTTTGGATCAGATGTTCAAATCACCAGCTCGAAGCATTAAAAATACCAGGAGTCAGAGCGTTTATCTTCCCTCCAAAATATCCCCCAGCCCCAATCAGCGACCTAACCGAGCACAAAACCCCACCTGAGATCAGCTTTCAAATCCCAGCCTTTAACTCGCATGTGCTTTTGGAGTTATTCTTATTTACCTTGCATTTCTTTTTGTCGTCCCGGCGTGACGTTTTTAAGCTCACCCCCCCCCCGCTGCCCCAGGGCTCCCGGAGCGGGCTGGGTGACAAAAATAATCATCACCGAGTATCGAGAGGTTAAAAAGTGACTGCGGTGGGACGGATCACCTGCAAATGCAGGAACCAGGAGGGTGCCCAGCCGGCTGCAGAGCATCAGGAGCCCCGTAATGAGGGATTCAGCCGTGGGACGGGAAGAGCCGGCGGTTCCGTGGCCCCAAAAATATTTGCTGAACTCTCTCGGTAGCAGCAAACTGCGGCGGCCGCTACCTGCTGCCTGGGAAGCTGGTGTCACGGAGCGGCACAGGGCCATGGGTCAGCTGAAACAGAGCCCACGCGGTTTCTGCCTGATGGGTTGCTAACCAAGATACACTTTTCAGATGCTGTTAATTGAGTCTGATGAATTTTGCTCCAGTGGGACCTATTACGGGCAAAAATACAAGTGACATCAGAGCCATAACTCATAAAAATCAAGTCCCTGAATTACATCTGAGAGCAATATGAAAATGCAAGTGGGATTTCAAATGGTATCAAATAACTTTCTGTCATACCTTATTAATACCGCAGAGCTAATAGAAACAGCTATATTATCATCCTAATGTCATTATACATATATAATACACGTGCGCGCATACACACAAACAGCGTGTGTAATTATAACAACATTATTTTGTTCACACAGCCTGAAAAATGTGATTAGGTGGCGGCTCTGAAATGGCAATATTCAATCAGGTATGACTCGTCTATTGGCTCAGAGCGCGGTCTTCTCCTTATGTAAAATTATGCCTTGTTACGTGCGGTGGTGGCGCGGCCGGCTGCGAAAGAAAGAGGGAGCCGAGGCCACGGAGATCATTTCATCTCGAGTTGGAAGGGCTGAATTGTCATTTCAAAGCTGAAATACCGTCACTGTCCAGCGAGCTATCCCCGGCTAGCCTTCCTTGCCTCGATCACTTCAGAAAACATGCTAATTTATCCGCTAGAAATAGCTGCCTATCCCCACAAAATCCCGAATAAAATCTCTCCGCTGGAAACGATCCTAAATACGACCAAACTATTTCTTTTTTTTAACCGTAAAGCTCGGAAGGGGACGTCGCCTGGCAGGGCTTTCGATGGGCTTCAGTTTGCAAATGGTGCGCTGGAAACACGCACACCAGCCATTTCACATCCAGCTCCTGTCAAATAATTTACCTCAACTGTTTTTAGTGAAAATATACATATGTGTGTATATATATATATATATATCCCTGTCTGATGGGGGTAGCTGAAGCTGGAAATATCGTCTCTAAGAATGCCAGGCCATATTTACCCAAGTCAGTGGTCAAGGCACGTTGCTATTCTCGGTGTGCCAGATTTAAATCGGTTTAAGTAAACAAGCCGACCTCTTTCCACTTAACAGGTCTTAGCCGTCATGTGTTTTTGGTTTTTTTTTTCTGAGAAAATGGGGTTTTTATATAAATTTTGTGGGCCTCAGAGGAGGGTAAGCAGCTATCTCGGAGGGAGCTGCCGGGGAGCAGCCAGGGAGGGCAAAGGGGGGGGTTCCCAGGCAAGGGATGCACCAGCCAAACCCAAAATTTGCCTTTTTCTGCCCTGCCCTCATTTGAAAGCGGGGGACTTCACCTCCTCCTTGATTCTGAATACCTTGCCCACGTCCAAGTGCTTAGGGCAGCTCTTGCTGTTCTGGTTTGGGACTGAATTTTTCCGTTTTTCCCAGTTTGGTTTGTGCAAGGACATTTGACCTCTTGGTTACCAGGATCTTTTTTAACAGCACTAGGATGAGATGCAGTGACACAGAGAAAGGGCTCCTGAAGTCCCCCCCATACCCGCCGGGCTGCTGGCCGGTCGCGTGCTTGCAGCTGGAGGACACGGGGCTGGTGTGTCCACCACCATCATGACCTCCCTCTTCTCTGCGAAGGCACACGGAATTTCCCCTGTAAGGTCACTTCTGGGCATTTATTCCCGTGTCTTCATCCTTTATCCGAGCTACAAATGCGACAAAACCGACGAGTCAATCATCCAAGTGCGGTTTAGCAGCATTTAACCTTTGGCGAAGCCGTCCTCAAGCCGTTCCTACCTAGGAGGCAGAGGAGCAAACACCCTGCTGGGGGCTGCCCTGCAACTCGCCTCACCCAAATTTTGCCTGGAAAAGGGCTTTTGGCCCCTGGCGCCAAGCTGAGGAACAAAGCAAAACAGCTGCCGGTACCTCAACTCCTGGGCCTGAAGGCTGCTGCTTCTTGCATCGTAGGACCACCGGCTCGATAGGCAAGCGCTCCGCTGTGCCGGGTGGCCGCGGTCCCCAGCATCAGGGGGGACGGCCATTTCGGCACCTCCTGCCCAACCGGCCTTGCAGTCGGGATGAAATAACTACAGATTATTAACACAAGACTGGTCTGGTAAACGCTGGAGAGGACGCGGATGTCATTCCTCCTCCTCTCAGTGCAGGTACACGCGTCAAACTAAAATACTAGGAGGGAAAAGGAATTGATCTGCAAGTCCAGCTCTGCCAAACACACGGGGTTATCCAGCCGCTGCTTCCAGGGAGCGCGGATATCTGCCGCACCAAAGAGCCTGTCTTCTCCTCCTTTCCAACTCCTTTCCTTACCCAAGTGAGCGTTGGACGCGTTTCCAAAGTACAAGAATCTCTGAGGTCTAACCACCATGGATCCAAGCCTCTGGGGATGAGAGAGAGTTGGTGGCTTTTTTTTTTTTTTTTTAAATCCTCTTGAGAAACAGATGCTTTGGCTCATCTTCATTATACCTAGCCTGATTTATTTTAATTGCTCTGGGTATCCGGAATACTACGATTGCATAATCTCATGCACATGCCTTTAAAAGGAAGCCTTGGCTGCAACGCCGGGAAGGCAATGTTAAATACGGAAAAAGTACTATGCAAAGTCTCATTTATTTTGGAAATCACTGGAAAGAGTTCTACTGAAAATTCGCAGCAAAACATATGCCGCATTTGAATAATGATTTCGAGAGGTGCTTTACCTAGCTTTGCAATCAAAAGGGCTCCGAAAATGGCAGAGCCCTTCAAAAAGGTGTGACTCCCAACACCCTGAATTTCAGTGAACCAGGGGACGGTGAGGTCCCGGGTGGCAGCCCCAGGGCCGGGGGCTGAGGGCGATGGGAGAGCTGGACCGCACACCCAGGGCATCGCTGCCACCCCGTAGGGAAAATAACCAGAACACGGTAACCCAAGGGAAAACACGTTTTGAGCAGCGTCACTGGGAACCACAGGCTCAGGACGGCGAGAAAGGAGGCGGCCTGCTGAGATCTGCCCTTCCCGGGTTTGGAAACGCAGGACTCTGGCTCCATAAGAGCAAGCAGGAATAACAGGACGGCAGAGAAATACCTGAATATCATCCACTTGTCTTGTCTGATGCGATTCACCGGATGCCAAATATCGTCTGCTTGAGAAAAAAAGGTCTGCAGAAACCTTCTTCCGATTAGGGGAAAAAAAATATTATTTAAGGTACTTCATAATTGGACATAGAAAAAGGATTTATTTTGAAGTCAAGTCAATATATGTTATCAGTTATTAAGACGCCGCTTTTCTAGAGAGAGATCTGTATCTTACCAAAAGCTTTTTCTTTCTATGTATTTCTTTTTAATTTTATCTCATTGAGCAGATTAATACCTGCCATAAATACTGTCCTGAAGCCAGCGGAGGCATACACACACACCCCCGTACCTTTGGCGCATTGATATGCTTTCCTGCCTTCTAGGGAAAGGAAAAGCCATTAATTTTATAGGTTACCTACACTGTATTAATTATTTAAAAACATGTAGCTGGGATTTTGTTTTGCAGGAAACATACTCGATTTATCCTCGTCCTTAGCGTCCACGTAGGGAAATGTGTCGGTGCTTCTGGATGTGCAACAGACGTCGTGGGGGATGATTAACCCAAACGGGCTCCGCGAACGCCACGGGTGAAGGAGGAGACCCGTAATCCTGTCTTCTGACCGTGAGCACTTTTCACTTGATTTCGCGTTTATCTGGGACCGAACCGGATTCGTGTAGGCTGGGCAATGCCAGTCAGCGCTGCCGTACCCCGGCTGGCAGGTGCTTTCAAAATGGGTGGTATGAGGGGCTGGGAACAGCCAGCGGTGCCACAGCCGACAGGCTACACCTTTAAACGCCCACAAATTTACTTCGGGTTCGCAGAGGATGATGAGATTCACGTTTGGGAGAAGGAGCCCGCAGAGACTATCAGGAGTATTAATGTTATCACAGAAGTTTATTAGTGCCTGCGTGTTGAGAAGTGGGTAAGGAAACCCCCTGGGTTTTGTTGCGCTATCAGCAATTACCATGCGAGAAGATTTCTGTTCCTTGTCCTCCCTCTGATAGGGTTTGGGAAAAAAGGCTCCAAGACGGATCTTTGGAAAGTGTTTGGCTTTTTAAGCAGTGTGGGTGTTTTCTCCATTGCCTTCTGCAAACCTCCAGTTTCAAACAAGCGCTGAGGGCTTTCCCTGTCCATGCCTCTCCAAAGCGCTGCCATTTCTAGCTCAACGAACCCGCGCGCCTCACGCTTGCGAAATTCCTACGTGCATCTGCCATCGCACAGAGTTAAAACAACACATCAGATGCGGGTCTGCATCTCTGTTTTGCTCGCGTCTTTCAAGCCCAGCTACAGGCCTTCGCTTCGCTCCCCTCTTTCTCCTTGTGCTGGTGGAGAAGTCTCACCAGGCTTGGAGGGACGCCGGAAGCGATGTGGTGCTGTTGTTTATTCAGGCGCCAAGAAGAAGTCAGGGACCGGCTTCATGAGGAACAAGCCATCAAGATGTGAGCGTGGGTTCTGGAAACCTGTCCCCGACACGCCAGAAACCCTTCCTGTCCCTCTCCTCTTTTACTGGGGTGAGGGCTATAAAACCTTGTGCCTGTTATCTAGGCTGGGATCTAGTGCCTTGATCAGTCTTTGTGAAAGGCTTGCATTCTTTACAGCTCTTTATGCGTTAAAGAAGGAAAAAAAAAAAAAAGGAAAGGAAGAAGACGGCAGTCCGGCTGACCGATGATCGGAGAGGAACCTCCTCAGCACGGCTCAGGGCTGCTGCCCTGGGAGGTGCCGCAGAAATCAATGGGCTGGTGGCAGGAGCGCTCGGGAAGAGGGATGTGCCTGGAAGGAGATCCATTTCTCCTGAAAGCATCGCTAAGGCTCCTCTCTCCAGGAGGTACGTACGGTTAAAGATGAACCAGACTTCTCCGACTTCGGCACGAACCCGCCCGCAGTGGGCTCCAGAGGAGCCGCAGCACGTGTGTGAAATTTCATCCGTATTTACATTTCGATACACAGTACAAGCGCCCTCAGCCAGACAATGCCTTTGCTGATGGACGCGGTACCCCGTAGCATCCCTCCGGCACAAACCTACCAACAAACCTTCCGAACTACAGACGAGGCCTTAAGTCGGTCTTGGTTAAACTCCGCGTTTAACTTCTCGGTGAGAAGTGGGGCATTTGCTGACGGAAGAGCTCCCGGCTGTTACATTTAATTAAGGATTCTGCTGAAAGTTCTGCTTAAAATCATAACGCTTGCTGCTTAGAAAAGCGTAGGTGATTCCCCCAGAGGCCTGGCCAGCATTCCTGCTCCTATTGTACAACATTATTGATTAATCAAAACTAATGCTCACAGCTGTTGCCTGATGGATAATGTCTTTGGTGTTTGCCTGCATATAATTATTTACTACTTTATTGATGTTATTTATTTCTTCATTAAGTATTGTTGGCTGGCTGTTTAATTACGTGAAACACAACTGCAAGTGTCGCTGCTAAAAGCCGCGGGAAGGGCTGCCCAGAGCTGAAATCTTTCAACCAGAAGCTCTAAAAATAAATCTAAAGATAAAAATATTTTAGCCAGCATTTTGAGTGAAGACCATCAAACCACAAGCGCGTTACGTGTCATCTTGAGGCTGATGCCGGAGCACCACGTTCAGATAGATTTGCAATGCTGATTTGATTGTGTACGGCAAAGGACTTTTGCAGACTGGTATGTTTTATTTGGTCTCCAAAACACTAAAGAAAGGGTCCTGTCTTATTCTTGGTAGCTGAATGTTTGAAATAAACCAAAGGGAAACTCTTGATTTCCCAAAGCTTACAGTCAGGAGCGCGTAACCAACCTCCTTTCAAAACCCAGCTCCTGTGCCAAGATCCAAGGACCTCCCCGGCCAGACGCTGGCCCTGGGACAAACTGGGGAGTGTCTCCGAGAGCTCCCTCCAGGCTCTGCCTTCTGCCCCCCGGCTCTCTGCGAGTGATGCAGACCCAGGGGGCCTGTGCCCTCCCTGCCCCAGCACCCCAGCACCCTTGTCCTCCTCAGCAGCTCCAGGCACGGCTGCTGCCCCAGGTCTATGCCCGGCCTCGCTGAATTAGGGAGCCAACACCTAATCCTTGGGTCCACGTGGGAGAAGAAGGGATGTGCTGCGGCTTACTTAGCTTGTGATCTAAGATCAACCTTAGCAGAACCACTTTTCCTTGCCAAGACCAAGCCATGGGTGTTTGGGGGCAAAATCAACATCTTAAATTCTGTCTGGAAACCAAGAGGCAGTAAGGACAAACTAGATTTAAGACACGTTGTGGCTCTCAGCAATCTCTAGGTACTTACCATTCTAAAAAAACCAGCCAGGTACATGACTATAAATATGGTATTAGAGAACTTGGAAAGATCTTCTCCGTCTGCAGAAAAAACAGAGGACGCACAAACCCTGCTGCGGCTCGCAAATCATTAACGCACCTAGAACAGATCAGGAATAGCCGCTGTATCTCCTTACTCATAAACCAAGAATTCCTTCTCTGACATCCTTTCCAAGCAGCCCTCATCAGGCCCTTTCCCCAGGGCAGGGGAACAAATCGCCCTGGCAGTCCTTGCGTGGCCATCAGTGCGGTTGTTATTCGGTAGCTCCTAGCCGGAATCTTTCTACGCAGCTCCCTATAGA
Source organism: Dromas ardeola (assembly GCA_013398915.1). NCBI lineage: Eukaryota > Metazoa > Chordata > Aves > Charadriiformes > Dromadidae > Dromas > Dromas ardeola. The sequence goes on from VYZM01018196.1 coordinate 10,833, forward strand.
TGTTCTTCCGAGGCAGTGCATTAAAATTAGTGAGCTCTTAGCTACTGCTTTATGAAAAGTACGTAAGATGACCAGTTGCCAAACCTCTAACTTCCCTACGGCCTCTGTTCCAGGGCAGCAGCCTCTGCTTTTTCTTTAGGAGCCCAGAGGAGGACCAGACGAACGCCTGGCGCCCTCAGATCACCTGCATCTCTTTGGCGGGGCCCAAGTTCTGCCCATGCTCTCGATGCACAGCGAACGCTCGCCTCTTTTTTGACTAAGGCATGTCGAGAAAAACCTGAGAGAAACAGTAGAGAGGAAGGATAAAAAGAGAAAAAGCAAGGTGATGGGTCTAGGGAGTTTGGTTTCCATTTCCCTCTCTGTTTCCTCCCCAACCTCCACATTTTCATGCGTTTCCTCTGTCTAGAGCCAGTTCTTCCTCCGCCTGTTTTCTGAAATGTCACAATCTTTCCTGTATCCCTTGTGCCCACATTGTGCGGGTACCATGGGCACCTTTCCAGCAGGGATGCGCAGAGCGACGGGGAGCACAGCTAGGATTTTCAAAGGGAGCTGAGGAAATCTTTATGGAGAACTTGGTGAGAATTTGGCACTTGGCACTCTTCTGCTCTTTTGAAAGTCCCACCCTACAGGAACAATCTAAACAAATGTATGCCCCAATGCTGATAAATCCATTTGGAAAGATATCAAAGAAAAGCTTGCTGGGTTTGGAGACCTTTGAAGAAAGGGAAATATCCTGCCAACCTGACGCTGGGATCTATCTTGTTCCACCATGTGGTCCGAATCATCAGAGTCCTCCACGGCTCCCCTTCCTCCTCGGGGTGCGGAGGGCAGTGCTGCCTCGCTGAAGAAAGGAATCTGGGGGCCGAGAGGACAGCATAATTTGAGGAAAATTCAAATGAAAAAAATTACTTGACAATGGAAGTTGTTACTGTGTCTAAAAATACCTCAGTGAGTCAGATTACTGAAAACGGCAAAGCTGTGGAGCAAAACCATAGCCTCTTCTCAGCAGTCAGCTGGCTTCATTCACTAGCCTGGCATCTCTTTCCCCTTATGTTTTTAATATCAGAAGAGTGGGATTTTTTTTTTTTAAGTCTACAATAAGTTAATGTTTAATGGATCGCCCCGTGCAGTTCTGGGTGTTTACATGTTCTCCAACTAACCCAATTTGTAGGGCAAATTAAAAGTCCGTAAGACCAGGACAAGTGAATTACAGGTATTTGTTGCTCAGAAACTATCGCCTCATGCAGTCCCACCCCGCCCAAATAAACGGTTTCAGTTATGTTTTCACCCTCCCCAGCAATATTCACATCTCTCGCCGCGGCTGGCCAGGGCTCTCGCTCCTTAGTCGGCAACTGTTACGGCTTCGTGCTCACACGCGTCCCATGACTGCGCAGCCTTGCGCGCTGCCGCAGGCCCGGGGGCCGCAGGGTAACCCATTAAACCGGGCTGGCTCGGCACCCGGCGCGCTGCAGCAGCATGGGAGGAGGAAAGGTGGAGACGACGGTGTCGTCCATGCCTTTTTTTTATACTAATGAGGCGGCTGGGTGCGGCCCCTTTCTTCCACCGGCCAAAATATAAATGGCCAGACGGAGCTTTCCACCCTGCAACGGGTAGGTGGCCGCCGAGTGAGCCATTCCCGACACCGCGCCACTCGCTCGGTTTCTCTGGGTTTCACACGTGGGTGACTTCGCCCAGTCGGTCTAACGGCCCCGACACCCCTCTCCTTCTCCTCCCTCAGCCTCGGCCCAGGTGGGACCCTGGGCTCTGTCCCTGCGCCCTCCCCGGGACCGTCCCGCAGGCGGCTGTGAGGGAAGCCACCAAACTCCTCAACCCCCACCCCCCCGACACCGGTGGGAGAGCAGGGCAGCCCGGAGATGCCGCCTTCCCCCCCCACACGCTGTCAATCTGAATATTACCTGCTCTGGCTGATGTTTTGGGTGCGTTCTACGAGTTGCTGAGGTCTCCCTGGCAACCTCTCTCCTGGTGTCCAAGGTGGCCGATGTCCCCATGAGGGGCTGGGGGCAGGCGGCAGATTCCCCTGTCCCACCTTCCGCGGGGCAGCCGGAAAGCCAGCGGCCGTAGTAACTTGGCACAGCGGGACCTAAGGAGACAAAATGAATTTTTTAGGTGTGAAATCAACAGAAAAAGGCAACGGGGCTGGTGTTGTCAATGGTAAAACTCCCACTGGTGCTGGTGAGACCAGGATCGGGCCCAGGCTGCACCCCGGAGCTTTCCCAGGCTCGTGAGGATTTAAAATTGTGGATTTCAAATGATAGTTTATTTCTGGCTGACCTGTTTGGCTTGAACTGTTACGTGTTCTCGACTGTCGGGCTTATTTTTAATCTACTGTATTAGTACACAAACTTAACCAAGAACAAAACGTTACCAAGGCGCAGTGTCGCTCCTACCCCCCCATCAGCTGAACGGCTCGAAGGCCCCCAAACCCACAGTGATCCCTCCACAACATCCAGCTCCTCTTGGACCATCTTTGAGCTGTAGCTACCCCAAGGGGAGGGAAGGGGGGACGGTGACAGCGCTCGGGCCCAAGGCGCTCCCTCCCCGGCGATGCCCCGTGCAGAGCCACCACCAGCATCCCCCCCCCCGCCACGGGGGCAGACGGGGGGGAACCGCGGGGAAAGTGGGGGGTG
>VYZM01018196.1:15922-34931 GCA_013398915.1 Dromas ardeola
GGGGGGTCACACACAGACCCTGCCAGGGGGCACAGGGCAGGGCACCCCGCACCCTCCTCCTCTCCCCCTTTCGCATGGCTTCAGTGAATTTGCGGCAACAAACACCAGGTGTCTCCACTTAGCTGGGCTACGGCTTAAAAAGGGGGCCTGCTACCAAAAAAATAAATAAATAAAAAAAATAAAATTAGGGCTGTTCTTTCCATTGCTTCCAATCTGCCTGTGTACGCGGGGAAGAGAATCTATGTACCCGCAGATATCCTCGTACCGGGATCGTATTTTATTTTGTCACTTGATACGCCTCTGTCAGGCAAGGCAGGACTTTCCAGAGTTTGAAATAATCCAAATTCAATCACTTTAAAGCTGCTACAATATGCAAGTCCTGGCAGCCGTTTTAAATTAATGGAACATCAGATGTGCTCTGATCCTCTCAATTTCCTTGGGCAAGGGAAATTCTGCTGCGGTGGTAGCGGGAGGGGAAATATAGGGCTATCAGTAAAATAAATGTCAGCTTTTGTCTGCTGATAAAAAAAATGCATACAGCAAAAAAAAAAAGACACAATACTTATTGCTCTGTAATTAAAATGTATTTCTGTATGCAGTAAGGATTATCTTCGCGGTTTGGACAAGCCAACGCTGTGCAGCCTGATCCACACGAATGGACATTAAATTAAACCAAAGTACAAAACTGCTTTTTATTTGGGGTTTTACAAATACAGCTAAATGTTTTGTTTGGGTACAGATATTTATTTTTTGTGCCTGCTGGTGTGTTTATCAATAAAAATATTAGAATGCCAGCCTTGAAAGCCCAGTCCCAGGGCATAGATGGGATTTTGGCAAGAAGTGGGGGAAGGAGTGGGGAATAAATTCCCATAGCAAGATGCCAGCCCATGCAAATGCACTTGTTTTGGGGTTTACTTTGAAAATGTAAACATTTGTCGGGTTTGTCAAAAGGTTTGCAGACTTGGGAACCTTTTGATCAAACCTGGGCTGCGTTTTGAGGAAACCTGCACTGGCGCAGGGTTTTCCAAGGTGCAATTCGGTGGCTTTGCTTTTGAAATACAAACAAGCCCGAAAATTCAAATCCAGGCTCTGAGCCTTTGCACAAGCTGTCGTGGTGCATGGTTTTGGCTGATCTGTAGGGCGTATCACCCAGGGCTACGTCCTGGCTGCGAGGGCCCACGTTTTCAGAAAGCCTTTTTCCTGAAACAAAAATACAATACAAGCTGTCAAACTTAAATTGAGGACAAGGTATTTCTTTAATTCTGATTTGGTTTGTGTTTTTTGGGTTTTTTTTTTTTTTTTTTTTTTTTTTTTCCCAGTTATTTGCTTTATATGAGGAGAGCCTGGCTGCTTTTGCGCTAACTGGGACTCGCATTGCCAGACAGTATGTTTTAAGTTATTTTTAAAAATACTGGGTTTGGAGGCTCTTATATCCTTTGATGTAAATGAAAATAAAATCATAGTTTGGAACCTAACAGAGACTTTTAATCTTGATCTTTAAAGCATGAATCATACTACAGCGTAGAGTAAAAGTATTTTCTGTCCTCTGCACTCACCTTCTCTAAACATACTGATATTTGATATTTATAGGTGGCAATTAGAGATCTCAGGTAGTCCCGCTGCCTCGTGCCAAGCTCTGCCTCACAGTCTATAGCTGAGATTTCCACAGCCTTGCTGTTTTTCTCATTTAAATATGACATTTCAAGCAAGCCCGATTAAAACAAAGCAAAGCAGAAGCAAAATGTCTCAAATTCCACGTGCGTAACGTTATGGCAACAAAACTTAGACCGATTACTGTCTCAGAGGAGGAAAACTAGTGGCAAGGTAGGGGTGTTGCAATGAAATTACAGAAAAAAAAACACTTTTCCCCCTGGAAAACCCAGCCGTTGTTTTTAGCCAGAGGTGGGGTAGGCCCTAAGCCCACCCCAGCCCAGCGAGAGCCCGACTGACCGGCTGCTCCCCTGCGTCTCAGAAGCGCGGCCGGTGCGCTGATGCCAGGGTTCAAATACTGGATGACCGGCTGAAACACATTTTTTTCATCAGTTTTTCATACTGTAGAATTCTGACTTGATGCTAAAAGGAGAGAATCCCCTCCCAAATCTGCTGACAGAGGCGTCCCTGGAGCAGGGGTTAGTGGCTGCCAGGATGCTCCCTCGGGATGGGCACTCGGCAGCGGCAGCAGGTACCAAGCCCCATTGCCTCTTTCAGCGGTCCCCAAACAAAGGTAACGGTGAACTCAACTGAGGATGCTCTTCTCAGCCCAAAATGCTCCCCTGAGATGCTCCTCCAACCCGACTTTCTGGCAGCTGCAAGGGCGCAACGTAGCATATGGCAGCCAGATACGTTGGAGGCCTTCATCCCCATGGTCGTCCTCTTGGGAAGCTGTTCACAGCCTGCGAGTGCCCCTGTCCATGAGCACGGGCGTGCGGTGGTGGGAAGGGGTACCGGCCCCTTGAGGTGTGCCATGGATGCTGACAGATAGCTTTTGTTCTCCAGGATCTTGGCACAGTTTTTGTCCCGGAAGAAGAGGCTGTGATCAGCAAGAAATGAATTCCAGTATTTGTTTACAAGTTGTGCAGTCTCCCCCAGCAAGTCCGAAGACGACACAGGATGCTTTCCACCGTTACACCCACCACCAAACCACAACAGAAGGAACAATCGAGATGGAAGTTCATCTTACCTACACAAACACCACTGAATCCCCATGTCTGAATCCTTCTGGATTTTAAACTCGCCATTACCTCCACTGGGGTTTTAAGGCAAAGAATTTCAAGATTCGTCCCTAAATAAAAAGTGCCAAATTAATGTAACAGCATGGTATAGTTTCCATTTACTGCACACAACAGTCAAGATATTCAAGACTTACGGCTCCCACTGCAATTGTAATTCAGTTTCCTTGCTCATACATAATGTTTTTATCTACTCTGAATGGGGTTATCTTTAGTTCCTTAACAAGCCCATATAATTCAGCTGTCACAGTTTCCATAAGAACAATACCTTGGAATTTCCTGCCTTTAATTTGGACTAACTCCTGTCTGTAACATCGCATTAACGATGTTTCCAACATGTGTGGTGACTATGAAATCAATCATTAAATACACGTTACATATATATATATATGTATATATTTATAATGTTCAAGTACTATTTGTAGAGGTAACGTCTCAAAGTAATGGAAGGACCTCATCTTGACAAATCTAGCCGCCCCAGCTGGGCTGCCTCCGCTCTGTTTCAGGCTTTTCAGCTGGGCTGTTCGCTGAGAAGGAAATTCTCCTGCCCAAGCAGGCGGTGACAACAGACATGAACCCGCCCCAAGTCCTTTCCCTACCTTTTCTGCCATGGGGATTTTTCCTGTTGCCTGGCCACAGGAAGATGGTGGTCCTCAGGACAGAAACACCTCCTGGCACCCGCAGCAGCAGCCTACCTGCCACAGAAGCGCCTTGGGGGAGCTCACCCAGACGCCCCGTTGCACTGAGCTGTGCCCAGTCCCCGAGGAGAGATTGCTATTGCTGTCGCTATTTTGTACGGAAATGAGGGAGGACATTTAGCAGTTGAGACCTGAGGCTTCCCAATTAGCCATCCAGTAGCATATTGACAGATGGCTGTTTCTATTTTTGCCTCCCTTACTCCAGGCCCATTCATTCAGTGCGCTCCTTTTAATTACACAGAACCATGTGCCCAAAACCTCGTCCACGTTTTCCTGAGCGTATCAGGAGAAGCAGGAGATGTTACCTTTCCCTAAAACGCTGCTTACCATTTGTTTTGCAGCATCAAAGATGATCTCCAGTTTGACTGATCGTACTTGGCAGTTCCCCTGAGCTTCAGGAGACCAACAGCTCTTCACAGAAGAACAAATATTATCTCTCCCTTGCCCCAGAGTCCCCCCCTCCATACCTGCAAGCCAAGGAGGGGCATCAGGACAAGATTCCGCACAAGGCAATCTGGAACAGCATAAATCCAGGGGCTCAGGGATACCTGAGCAGACCCAGCATCAAACACATGGTTTTAAAACCATTGCCATTTCTGGAAGGACCTCAACCTGGAGCCCACCGTTGTTATGCCGCTTACAGGGAATGGCGCTCACCCATTTATCTCCTGTTCACTTGTGATCAATGGCCCTATGGAAAACCACCATCAATAACGAATAAGTAGCAAATTATGTGCTCTATCTTTCCAGCCCTGGCTATAATGAAGACCATCAGGTGGTACAAATTACTTCACCTTAGTCATGTTGATTTTTACCAGCTGGGAATCTGGCCCAAGTTTCATTTGGTTCATGAAGGAAATAAACCATATCCTATCATTTCTGAGTTGACAACGCAGGTAGACCACAACTTCCACAAAATCCGGCTGGAGGGAGGGTAAGGCTATTTGCATTGACCAGATGGCCCAAGCACAGTTTACCAAGCGTGGAAAAAATATCCAGCCACCGAGAGGCTGCTGCTGGCTTGGTTGGGGCTCTGGCAACAAATCTCTGCACGAACCCAAGCTTTGTAAAGAGTCTGCGAGAAGATGCGAAAGCCCGTCCAAGGCCGAGCAGGCAGTGCCAGTGACACAGCAGATGCATATGTTTCTAAGAATACTGAGGGGCAGGCTGGCACTCTGGCGAGTGCTGGAAGCCGCACTGCACAGGCACACGCAGCCACGGCTATCGTTTGGGCTTTGCTGCTTTGGCACCTCTTCCTAATTTACTTAATTTCTATTTATACCATTCTGTTTCTGTTTTGAGCTTTTATCAGATGCTGACATGTTTTGCGCAGAGCCAAACTTTGGAAGGAGGCTTTGGAAAGAAGTCATTTAAGGGGAGCTTAAAAATGTCAGCGCACCAGGAAGGGCCATTCCCAAGCAAGGGGTAGCCACTGGAACTACAAAAAGGCTATTGGGACAGTTTTCCCCAGGTCTGGGCCAGCGCTCTTCCTGCCTGGGGGAAGCAGGTTCCTGAGGGATTGTGGGACATACTGGAGAGTCTGTGAAGGCTAATGGGGGGAAAAACTAACCTTGTTGACAGCAGCTTTCCACACCTGGGTCTGAACCTCCATTGGAAAAATGGAGGTAGAGGTCTGCAAATCAAGAGAGGTTGAAAACCACAGCATAAGCACGTCCCAGCTCTGTCTCTGGAGTAGCTAGTATTTGTGTCCACCCGATGAGTACTTCTGCAACAAATTGCTTAGTTGTTGTGATCATACTGCAAAGCGTAGGCACAGGGTGTGGGGGGGTAACACTTTATTTCCTTTACCTCCATCTGTGACCCAGTGGCACGCTTGTCACGGCTTGGCTGGGGGACACATGGAGCTCCCGAGGAACCGCTTGTAGGGAAAAGCTACACGTGCCATGTCTGAACAGCGCTGATCGGCAGCTTCAGTGGTTAAAACTCTGAGAGTTCAAATACAAGTAGCAGATGAGAAGAACACAGCTGTTGATGTTGACATGTTGCTGGCCTTATGGAATGATGATAAACAGCTGGAAATGCACGTGATGCACTGGGGAATAGGGATGGAGTGAAGAATTTCAGGCTCGCTGGAACATCACAAATGAAATGGCGATCAACTGAGGACACCGAATTCTTCCTTTGCGAATCATTTGTAGATCTTTCACTGCTTCACACTACAATGGGCTTTGGTCCCCTGGCTTTGGGAAGACACACATGGCAAGGCTGCAGGCTTCCAGGCTGGCCAGGCCTGCAGAGGCGTCCTCAAAACCGCCCAATACAGCAAAAACTTTTAAGGTGGATGGATATCTTCAGGCAGAAGAAGAGAAAAGAGAAACCCTGTTTCTCTGTTTGTGGATGACTTGAGGAGACGATGTAGAATGGGTTCACAGTAGAAAATCTCCCTTCTTGGAGGAGCTTTTTTCTTTTTATTTTCCTGAATAATTACACCCTTAGCAAGTCCTCCATACAGAGCAGTCCCAGGCTTCCGAGGACACTGCTCCCTACACATCTCCAAGGCCAGGTGTGGCACTGACAGCTGTAGGACTTCTCTTCAAGCCATTCCCTGGGGGACCAGCTACTGAGGCATCGAAAGCCCTCTCTAGAGCTACCTTAAAACTGGGGAGCTTATCTCTGTATTTCAGTGGCGTCTGGTGTTGTACGCTGCCATAAGCTTTAATTGTTGCTGTTCTGAAGAAAGCCTTTGTTCAATACAACTGCCTACTTCACGATGACATCATCCAAGACTGTGGAAAAAAAGCACAGCCTGGAGTAGTCAGGCATGTGATGATGTATAAATAGCCCTGACAGAACAATATTATAAACTCTATTGGTACAGCTGAGATAAAAATAGCAAGTTGCTGATTCATCTAAGATATCGGCTAGAGGCATGGCATGAGGTTCAGCTACAATAAACCTTCTCAGATAAAAGCATATTACTTTACCATGAATCAGCTGCTCAGATCTTTCATTCTTTTCAGAAAAGCACCTGTCTCTTCCTGCTTTGGTCCTCCATTACTGAGCACATGAAATATAGGGCCCGATTTTATTTCTGCTTCTCTTACACTGAAATACGTTGCAGTCAGAGAGTTCTCTAAGGCTTTATATACACATAGGAGAAGCAGAAGCATTCCTAAAACTGCTTGCCAAGTGCTTGGTAACAGCAAGGTTTATGTTCTTGTTCACAGCTATGTTTCTACTTTGCCTGCCTGTAGAAAAACAAACAAGGGACCATTATTTCAATAAACCTGGAAATACTGAACCATACTTCCAACATCTCTGACTGTGCAATGACTAGGTCATTTTATGGCTTTCAATAAGACACATGCAAAGTCAAGTACACATCCACATACGATGTGCTTTTCAAACGGACAAAACGAAACCTCACACACCAAGCCTGGAAATACAGGAATTAAAGGAGAAAAAGAAGCCAAGAGGTGGGTGACTTGCTCCCTGGAACACACCGGCAGCCATTACTTGTGCTGTGTCTCGCATGGCCCACGATTTATGCTCTTGTTTGATTTAACTTTTTAAGTATCTGGACTCTAACATCAGCCATGCTGATGCTGTGCCCCCTCTTCACAGGAAGACCCTGGAGGAGAGCACATGGACTACAGTACCAGAAAAACAGTGCTAGAGCTGCAAATTCTGGGGCAGCCACTCCTGGGAAGCAGACTCTCAGACGGCAGCCCGTCTGCTTCCCGAGCACGTGTCACGGCACAAGCAGCTGCCCAGTGTAGGATGCTAACTGGCCACAGACACAGATAAACAGGCAGCTCCAGGAATCCCTCTCTTGTGGCAAATTCTCACCCACAACGTGGCCACCACATTTTTAGACACAATTAAATGAGGTTTTAAATGTTTAACTTCCACTTTTTAACACTACGGCCAGATGGCAAAAAGAAGCCCAGGTAAGAAACGGTAACTTGCAAACAGGAAGATTATGAGGTTTCTTGCCCTTCGTGTTGGATGAGCTCCTCTGTAATCAGTACAACTGCTCAGTGCATTGATTTGGGCTAATGATTAGACACTCACAGCCCGCTCCTTCACCTCCTGCGTGACTCTCTCTCCTCCACAAAGCCTTCTATGGCTTGTGCATCGCCTTGTGATCATTGCATAACGACGACAAAATCTCTAGCAGTGCGGAAGATGACAGGTCACCCTCTACTTGCGAACACCTTCCTGCTGGATCTCTGTGGACAGTGGGTGACAGAAATAAGCTCTAATAAATGCGATTGCTTTGCAATTTAGCACCCATGATTCCATTTACTAGTAACCTATTAAGTTTCTGTGTGCCAGCAACTTAAGTCCACGTTCTGTTCCTCAACAGCATGACCTCAGCATGTTCCTCAACTGCATGATCGTCATCCACATAAATATCAACAACGTGGACACGGACACACTGGCCCCATTAGGGCAGCTTGCTTTGTACAAGGAGAGCACTTCATCTACTGGCTGCATCTCAGTTTGCATCAAAGCTAAGTTGCTTGTTTAGGACCATTAAAATGATCAAGGCTTATACAATTACGGAACTCTATATTAATTTTTAAAACTTGCAGATGTTGCAATCTGCACATACGGGAATAGCGCCAAATGTTATGATGACAGGAAAAAGTTATATTGGCTGAGTTTTAAAAGTGAGGAAGCAGGAAAAAGGAAAATCTCACCCTACCGCTATCAAGGCATTACACGTATCTGGTTTTGCACACAACTTTTAGTTAGCAGCTTTGCTTTTCTGATAGTGAGTTAATCGGCTAATATTTTTATGAGCACAAACCCAATAAAATAGCGTGGAGGGAAGGACAACAAAAAGCCCTTATTTGCTTTTGATGTATTTTTATATTCACTAAATCCTTCTTGCTGTGCCCAGAGAAGACCTTTGCTGCACGTGAGTTTCAGAGGGCAATGCCAGCAGTGATCCTACGTATCTGCTGCTTTTGTCAACATCCTCCTCTGGGGAGAGCAGCACTGGGAAGAGCATCCTTCGGGATGCCGCTATGCAGCGTCTCAAAGAATTTGCAGCTCTAGCGTTATTTTGGCTGAGGTTGCTGGTCGATCAACGTGCCGAGGTGCTTTGCAGAGAGTATTTAAGTGACGCTCAATGATCTACGTAAGCAACATATGTTTTCTATTATCAACATCTCCTTTATATTCCAATTGCATGTCAGCACTGGTAGAACCTACTGATGCTAAGACAGCTTCAGCTTTGAAGCTCGGGACAATAACAAAATAACCTGCTATTTGTTTATGTTAGTAATAAATTCTACTGGCAACTATGATTTGATCGTGGCCGTAACAAGAAGGCGAGCCAAAGGAAACCTTCTCAATAAACAGGAGATGAAGGAAGCGGATGGGTTGTCTGTGGATTCTCTAAATCTAGTCCAAGAAGCTGATGGTTATGCTTTACAGTCTTAAATTATTTTGGACCCCAGCTTTCCAAAAGATTGCTTGGAGGACAAAGAGAGATTGTAGCATTCGCCTCTTCCTAGGATAAAGGTTTTGAGAGATGGAGCAGAGCCAAACACGACAATTGTTGTTTATCCGAATCCATTAGAAGCAGCCAAGGAGCAAGGGTGGGTGCGCTGCCCCAGCACGGCACGGTCTCCCAGCTGCTGTCTTCCCTCGGCATCGCTCCCTGCATCTCCTCCTGCCCTGCCTCTATTCCTTCCCGCCACATGGTCAGCTGTATGGATTGTCCTCTGCCTTGGGGCTGGGAGAACGGGCGCCCTTGTACTGCACTACGAAGCCATCTGGGGGACTGCAGCTGCACGTGCATAATCACCAGATAGTTCCGTGAATTGATATATATATCTAACAATTGATACATATATCTAATTGGGATATTTATCTAACATAGTGATGCCACTACACCTGTAGGCATGCTACATGGGAACAGATCAAGTGTACCTTTCGTATGTAATCGGTCCTCATGCATTAGTGTTGCATTCCTAAGGTAGGAAAAAAGCTGGTTTACAGAGCACGCCTAAGCAGACAGTTTCAGCTTTTGGCATCTCTTCCCCAATATCTCCACCACTGGCGAAGGTGTGAATGTAACGTTGGCTCACCACAGCCTGGCTCGATGGATTTTATAACAGAGCATTCTGATAACACCACAGACTTCCTTGTAAGACTTCTAATATAGCAGCACAATTTCTTCACATTTCTAGTTTAATGGAGCCTTTCTGATTATTTTCACAGCATTGCGCAAGGTGGTTTTTTTTTTCCTGCTGCACAAAAGGGAAAAAAAGCCCTAATGTGTTCCTGAAATGCCTTGTGAAGTTAATGTGACTTATTCTCTATCATCAAGAGAATGACACTGGAATGAAAGAAAGTCAATATTTTTTCTCAAAGTTTCTTAACATTCAGTCCTCATACGGCGTAAGGGAGTAAACTCTCAATTACACAAAGGCAAATATAGAGAAATCCATCAAAGTCAATAGAGTTATTCTGGACACTGGAGTAATTTGTCCCTTGGTATGATTCAGTCTCCAAAATCCACTCTGAATGTCCATAACGACTGTTTGCTATTCACTTACATTTTTAGCTCTGTTATAATTCTAATTTTTTCCATGTTTCATAAATAGCTGGAGTCAGTTTCTCTCAGATGATGCTGTTTCCCCAACTTGGCTTTCCTATGAATAACCTCCATCATCACTATGCTACTTTTGCTCGAATGTTTCGTTTTTAACAATAAACATGTATCCCAGATGCCTTATTTTCAGCTTCATTAAATGTTTTACTAGTTCATCTTGAGTCACGTCAATATTTACCTTGGACATGATTCTGTATCCTTTAGTTTCTAATACCAGAATTCTCCAGACAAGCTTATTGTTCCTGGCTTGACTTCTCCAAGTCGCAGCTTAAAACTTTTTTTGACTTATTAAATAAGATGCAAATTCACCCAACTATTTGCTTTGCTGCGTGCTGCCAGGTGTGACTATTCCGAATGTCTCTGAACTGATTTACTTCAATTTCTGTGTACACACCGGCCCCAAACCTGTACTCGGTTACTATGAGGTAATTTCAAAGCCATTTAATCCCAGCAATTAGCAGAAAAGAAAGCAGAAATCAGATATCAACCTGTCTGGCACAGTACCACACCAGACCATTTCTACTGACCTTGTGCATCGCAGAGAAGGGGTGTCAGGAAGCCAGGAGGGGTTGCCAGCCCCTGAGACATGGGACAGGGTTTCTTCACTCCAGCTCTCTCCCCTGCTCCTGACCAGCGGGACCGACTGGTGCTGAGCCACGCGCGACACGAAGGTCATTGTGCTGCTTCTTGTACTCACCGGTGTACTGAGCAGGTCAGAAGAAACCTTGTGAAACAGCGAGCAGCAGCAGGATGCCGTCCATGTTCGCCAGACAGGAGGGCAGCAGCACTGTGGAAGTTCGTTCTCTGCCAACATCAGTAACATAGGTAACGGTAGTAACAAAGAGAGAGGAGAGGTGGTGTTGAGGGGCATATCGGAGCAATGCAGAGCCCAGGGGGATGTAAAGGCCACTGGAACAGGTTCTGCCCCTTCGGTAGCTGCGTAAGAGCAACATCTGACTTCGTCAAGAGGTTGGCAACAACTGGTGTAGGGCAAGGACAAGGTGTGTAAAGGAAAGCAGCTGTGGGCATGGGGAGGAGCAGCACAGGCATCAGGGGGATGGTGTTTCAGGGGGGGTAATGGACAGCCAGCCTGTCTGTGTGGGACCCCAGTTCAAGGGATACCCGAAATACTCCATGTGCTCATCCCCAACCAGTCCTGAGCTGTCGCCCACACAGCCATCCGCATCCAGGCTGCTCCTCACTGCTGTATGCATGCTCGCTTGAGAACAGTTCTTCTAAATACGTACAAGACAATGGGGAACAAAAGTTTGAGAAGTGGAATTTTCTTGATAGTTTTCTCGATCTTTACACTGAGTTTACTTCAGGTCCTTTTTCAAAGCAGTAGCACAAAAAAAGGTAGTGTGAGGTTTGATATATTTATGTTTTATATTCATGTACTGCACTGGAATAAAACATTTTGAATTTTATATTGGATATAAAAAAGCAAAGGTGTCAAGCTGGGAAGGTGCTTTGAAAATAACAAAGGACTTTATGTGGGATTGTTTGAGGTCATTTTATCTGTTGTTCCTGACAGTATTTAAATACCTCCTCTCAGTTTGAAATGCCTTTGGTTGTCACTCACTGAAATCAGTGGTGGAGACCAGCAGGGCAGCTGGGCAGGCACCACACGGGGATACATGAGGAAAGAAGCACTCCGATTTTTGGAGACCTCCAAAGCGAATATTATACCCATTGCCATCAACTCACGTTTGTCAAGAGGTGTCAACATGGCCTTGAGAAGCCATGAGCCACATTCTTGGGAGAGGGGAGACAATTTCACGTCATGCCAACTTCCCTGTGCAAGGTACTCCTAGGGGCAGGTCAAGGAGATGGCTTTAGATCTCAACCCAGGTGTGCAACAGTTTTAAGCAGAAATGCAGGGTATTAAGCTGAGTTCACAGTGCAATCATTCCAGTGATTGCCAAAACACGGGGCTAGTTTTGAAATACCTTGCCTGGGTGCTTTAGCAATAGCAGCACAAGTAAATAATTTCTGTAGTTAGCCCACATGCCATTGCGAACGTCCCAGAAAGAGTACATCTGCACAGGATAATGAAGCTAATATTTCTGTGCAGCCTGGACCACGTTATAGCTTACAGACTGTTCCCCTGTGCTTTGACTCAAAAGGGCTGTACTGCCAAGAGGACAATTGAGGTTTTATTTGTTTTTGAAATAACTTGCTCACCTCTAAAGCAGAGGTGGTCATTTCCCTCTCTTGGTCTAAGCCAGAATCAGGAAGAGAGCCGAGTTTGAAACTGGGGTATTCAAATTCCCTTCTCTGCCCTGTGTCCCCCTGCATGTACGCTCCAGCAAAAAAAAAAGCAGCTTGGTACGGGAAGGGAGATGAGACAGGATGAGGGACCACTGTTTCCCACAAACACATGCAGCCAGAAGATAAAAGGGAATGGTCGAAGACTAGATTAAATGCAAGTTTCATGTAAATGATCACTTACAGAGACCTAATAAATGATTCTGTGCAATGCATTGTCAGAGATTTTTCTCTGCCATTTTTGTTTTGTATGTGTATTTAGGAGCTTTTTCCCCTTGAAGGATAATGTTCAGGTTTTAAAATTTATATTAATCTGTCACTACATTCATCTGTCACTCTGTGAAAGGGCTTCTTTTTTTAATAAAGTGTCTTTTTTCCTTTTTAATGTGTTGCCTTATCAGAATCAAGTATTTAGGACAAGCAGATGGGATGACATGTAGGGAGGCTGCTTTTTATATAGTATGATCTCTTTTGACCCAAACAACTAACTGGGGTTTTAGAGGTTTTGTATTTACCCTGGCTGGGGACTGGCAAGGGTCTTCACTGCAAATCTCTCTGCTCCCAAGGACGGTCTTAATTTCCAGAGCAAAGGAGGACTCAACCAGAGACAGAGGCTTTGATGACAGATCCCCAACACTTCTTTCAGGCAAGAGCGCTGGCCCAAAAGCTCACAGGGTGGTGGTAGTGGTGTGTTTGGGTTTTTTGGGTTTTTTCCCCATTGGGTCAGGGGTGCTACTCTAAAGAAATTACAAGCTGCTCCCTTCAGAGCAAAGACAGCCGCTGCTGGGTGCCATCAGATGGCCTCCCCTTCCCTGCCCTCCATCCAACCTTCCAGCTAGGGGTCACCCCAGTCTGCGAGCTGGCCCTTTCCCACCCTCACCTCCTTGTCTGGTGTGCTTGCGAAAATCCCCCGGTGCGCTTCAGCCTGTGCGTTGGCTGAGGCATAGCGATCAGCTCTGCACTTCCACCTCTGCTTGGAATATGGATGGGGAGGGGACAAGATAGGAAGGCAACGCAAAAAAAGGAAAGACTGCAGAGCTCACATTTCTTGTTGTTGCTGTCCTAGATAGCCACCTAGGCTAACTGCTTGCCCGGGGTCTCACTGCAGCCTGTACATTTGAGCCCCTGTGGCCACAGAGGACACCGTTCTCTCACTCTCTGTGCTGTCTCGGTGCTTCCTATTCTGAGCCTGCTCTACCTTGTGACCTAACTAAAAATGGCATCAGATTACTGCGCCACGATCGATCACTGCGTTCACTTCCTCTCATTCACTCTCTGCCTGTATACCTTCAATTACTCTCTCCCTCAATTGTTTTTTTTCTTCCCATCAAAATTCCTGGAAGCATTCCAATAACTTTTTCCCGCTGCTAAATACGAGCATTTTATTTGCTAATGTCCACTTGTATTTGATCTTGAACAGCCCGATGGCTTTACACATAATATTTCACATACGGCCCATGATTTCAGTGCTGATTAGAGGACAGAGACATGCTAGTCCCACCTGTTTGAGTTCTGTTTTCTCCTCAGCTCTGGGAATTTCCATTTCACTTGTCTTCATTCCCATCAGCCATCCTGCGTTTGGCCATACGATTGCTTTGCTCCTGGAACAGAGGGGACAGTCATTCAGCCTGCAGGTCATACCTAGATTATCTTTAATCACCAGGCGGCTTTGCTGATAGCAATCTCATTTTTTCTTTCAGAATAAGGGAAAAACCCTCCATGAAAAGACAGAGGGTGCGAGGATGCTTCTGAATTAGTCACTGAAAAATGGTCCAAGACTCAATTCTTATTATCGTTCTCTCCAGTGGAAACACAGAGTGACTCCAGTAAAACCAGTGGAGTCGCGATGGTAGCTGAGATCCAGATCAAGATAAAGGTTTTGGAATATGCTGCTCTGAGGGTTTTTTTTATTTATTACAGACATCTCATCTCCTGCTTTATGAGTTATTTTGAAGGTTTACCGTATCCGAGAAAGTAGAGCAGGAGTTCAGATTATGAACTTTGATTGCTCATGGTTTATTCAATATTTTTAATAAAGTTTGAAAAGGTTCCCTTCCATCAAAGAATGTCCCCTTTGATTAATCAATTGAATTTGATGTTTTCTCCATGGAGAATACAAAGCAGTATACCCCTTTGCCAGTTGTTTACAGGCAGCTTCGCAGCACACAATAGAACAATTATTTTCTAAGTAAGAGAGCTGTGATCATAAATGTTAATAAACCACTTAATAGTGCAGCATCTTTTTCTTCCGTTAAAAAACACACAATAAGGACAGAGCAAGCCATTTTTAATATAATCTGCGTACATTCCAAATAACATGTTCAGGGAAACAGAGTCGTCTTAAATGGCCATCTCCACATTTACATCTGTAACAGCTGCAGTAGCGGCTCTGTCGGGCTTGATCTTATTCAGTGTTGCAGGTTCAACATAAAATCTAGGCTGAAAATTAAAGGGAGCAAATGTCCCCCTGACAATCAAGAGAATGATTTTGGTCCAAGAGTATTTCTGGCCACAACTTACTTTCAAAAGCAGCTTTGTCATTTGTGCCTGGCCTAGTCCCAGCAAGTGCTATTATGATTTGTTACATTTTCTATAGAACCAGGAGACCATTTATTAGCCCCACGGTATTGTATCGAGCTTCAATTATGTAATAGTCATTATTCTGCTGAATATCCGAAGCTTTATAAGAAAGTTTTAGTTCTGGAAAGAAACGCACAAGGTTCTCAAATGATTTCGAGGAAGATCAAACTCCCCCTTTTTTGCTAGTTGAAAGAGGAAAGGTCCCTTCTTGATATAAATCATGAATAATTTGAATAGACTTTTTTTCTAAAGAGAAACTCCTTTTTCTTTGAAAGCCATTGATAGCTTGGGATTCAAGCAGAAAAGAATAAAAGAAGAAATAATAGTTTCTTCCTAGAAGAGAACGTGATAGGTATGCTTCTAAATTAGCGAGACTTTAATTTAATTATAGCCGAGGAGCGTGTGTGCATGTGTGATTTGCCTGCTTATAAGTGAGGAACAAGGGTCTCTCCCACACGTCGTGTGGGAGAGGAGGGGGCATGTCCTCAGCTGGGGTAAGCCTTGCTAAGGGCCCCTCCATGGTGTTTTTGCAGCTGACGTAAGTGGAGGATGCGCCCCACAGTCCCGTTTGCTTGTTTAGCTGCCCTTTATGGTTCAACAATGCAAATTCTCCATACCTAATCAAATCCCAGTGGCCTTCCATTTCCAACTGGTCGGAGCCACCCGCATCTCCCAGCCTTGTCAACAAATTAACCACCATAAAATAACTAGCAAACTAGTTACCTGACACCCATCAAAAACCCATTACCTGACTGGCCTAAAATAACTAATAACTACTTACCTGACATCATCCTTTCTGTCATCCCTTAGGTTTTTTTTTAAAAAAAAAAAACCACCCCAAAACATAGATTTTGAAAAGCACTGACATCAAAGTAAAAATTGATCACCTCCAAGCAATTCTGCCCTTCACAAGCCATTTTCCATGACTGAAGGCTTCAGCTTCCAGTTCTCAGAGGCTTCTCCAGTCCTCAATCATGCGCGCATTTTTCCCTGCTCTCTCTCAACAGCCAGAGGCTACAGTGCCCCTGTAACCACCAGCCACCAGGTAAAAGTCAGGCCAGCTGTTGCCTCCGATTTTTATTTTTTTTAAACTAATAACAAATACACCACACACACGATGCACATACAACACACACACGCAACAGCTGCTCTGCCTCCGAGTAGCAAACCCAGTTACTCCCAGGTATTCTCAGGAAACAGAAAAGCAATGTTCCCAAGGCTGACAGATTTCTGAAATGATCTTTCTTTAATGTATGCTCAGTTTAACTGGTATTTTAGTAAAATGACTCTAGCTTTATGCCAGCTGAAGAGAAAGTAAATCAACAAGGGTTTTTTTTCTTTATAGACTTCAGTATCTCAAAAAATTCCCAACCGATGGAAATTTGCTACTGAGGTTGCACCCCCGTTACAAAAACAACAAATTCGAACACCGTTGCCACAAGTCGGTGTGACGACGGCCGTTGCATAGCAAGCATATGTATGTCTGTATGTATGCTTTGCCCTCTGTGAGGGCAAGCAAGAAATAAGCAGGTGATAATTTTGACCACAACCATGTCATCCCCAGGTTATTTTTGCAGTATAGATGAGTTATATACGGATCAGATGCGTTTGCATTTCATTCACTAATACCACTCAGAGCAGCATTTAGGCGTCCTTATTTTTCACCATAAGCGGAAAGACGTTGAATACCCAGTTTATCTTAAAAAAACATGCGAACTGAAGTAAAGTGCATTTGCAAGTTGCACATTTATTGGATCAAGGGAAGTAAGGCATCAAGCCAGAATCTGATCTCGTTTGCCACGATGTAAACGATGAGTAAGTCTGCTAGGGTCAACAGAGCAGCAGCGGAGTCACATGAGTCACAGCACACTGCTCTTTGGAAAGATTTCTCCATGGCTAAATATACTATTACAGTCGCTTCAAGAAAAGATCTGCGTCAAGTTCTAATAAATGCTGGCAGCGATGCTGAGCTCTGAGCAGTCACAAAGCCAAAAGGATGAACAGGAATTAACAAGTGGCCTTAAAAACCTATTGAAGAGAATGGAAGTTCTGTCCGCACAAGAACTGAAGAATCAGAACTTTGGTAATGAAAATCGTGACCTAGTTTTTCCACCACTCACATTTAGCCACCTTTCAAATGGGTCTGGGGAAAAAAAAAAAAGTAGAAAAGGAAACAGAATTTTCTTCAGGATCAAAGTGCAGAAAATACCACTAAACTCAATAGACTAAGTTTGTACAAGTTACCACTCAACTACGCGACAACACGCAGTTTGTTTCACTGTAATTTTAACCAGGCTTGTCCCAATAAATGATGTCTTGCTCCTCCCAAGGGAATGCATTAAACAAACCTACTGCTGTCAGTGATCAGGAACAGCCACACCAACAGAAGCCAAACCAACACTCCATCCCCACGATCCAGCAAAACGGTAATTCCAATAAATACCCTTTATATCTCCATTTGATACATACAGTGCTGGATCTGGAAAAATGAGAGCTCAATAAACCATAAAAGAGATGCCCTTTGGTCTTTTCTTTTTTCAGTGGGGTCATAATTTAGTGCTATTGCAACAATCGTTTTAGGTAACTAAAATTGCTTATCAAATGTAGGTTTACATTCTCTATCAACAAAGTACTGAATTAGAAGAGATTTCATAATTCCTTATGAATTTCTCTCCTACCTAGTCTTTCCACTGGAAGCCTGATTAAATGAGTATTATTTCTTCTTAAGTGGTTTTACAGGTCATTTATCTTAGATTTATGAGTATCAACCTACTTTAGAAGGTATTAGATAGCTTTAACGTTTGACACGTATTCTCTAAATCATTTATAGTGCTCTCCATTTGCACTAGACGATCAGTAATCTTCTCAATATTAGGTTTTATTGACAATGCACCATATAGAGTCCTTATTATATGGTAATGATTTAAGATAGGTGCAAGATTGGGAACTAATAAATCCAACAGCTCATTTTTGATTGTTGACACAGAGCTGAGGAATAACGTGCATCCATCTAAATCACTCTGTTTCTCAATAACGTAACGCGCACACACACACGCTTAACCTGTTAGGAGCACAGTGCAGAGATGAGCAAACAGATCCTAATTCCTGCTTTGAGCCTGACGGACTCACGCTTAAAGCTCTGTATTTACGCAGAGAAAACCAGGAGTGAATGCGAGACTGCCCCATGGTGTGGAAGCACCTGCACCCGGTGCAGCAGGGGAGCAGGAAGCATTTTGCCCGAGCAGGGAGTTAGTAAGACTGAGGCTTAAAAATCAGCCCCATAATTTATATTTAGGAGACTGTATCAAAAGCTGTCATATATAACAAAGACATACCTTCGTGTAGCCCTACACAATAACAATTTCACAGAAATATTGGCATTGATAGTAATTGAATTCAATTGAATAATTGATTCAACTACTTCAATAGATCAGCCCCCATGTCTACATTACTCACAGAAAATTGGAGTAGAAGGAAAAGAAAATAAAGCAAGAGCCTTTGCTAGCAAATGAACATTTCTCCACTGAGTTCCACAGAATTAAAGTCTCATCTGCAACTCTGTAATCCAAAGGTATGTCTTTGAAATGCAGTCAGGAGATCTGTATCAGTCCTGCTTTTATAGCACGTCATTGGAAATGGTTTCTGGGGCATCGGAGCTGCATGAACTGGCAACTGGTTAAGTTGAAATGTAACATTTCAAAAAAAGGCTGGAACGATCTCAGAGCAAAACCAACACAAAATCTGAATCCTGCTTTTATCCCAACAGCCACCTGGAAAGAAAACTCCGGTGAAAAATTGGTGGTAGTGGCAAAATTGTCCCATGACAGTTACGCGCGACTGTAATTGTGTATAGCAGGGAAGTACAGTAAAGTAAAGAGGTGGCTTTCTCTCACCTTGCTCATTCAGAAAGCAAACAACCCGAAAGTCCTAGAGGCTTGGCAGGCTCACTCAGCTGTCTACAAATGATTTACTAGCAGAGGAACTGGTGCCACTAAACATTGAGCACTCCGAACTCCAATCAAAATAAACCACCTCATTCAAAGCAACGCAGTAAGCATCGCTGTTACCTTGTCTTACGTCGGTAAAACCAGGCACAGGTTTGCTGGAGGAAGAGGAGGCGGAGGCGGGAAATAGAAAAAAAA
>VYZM01018196.1:34967-82642 GCA_013398915.1 Dromas ardeola
AAAAAAAAAAAAAAAAAAAAATAAAAAAAATCAATCTTCCCCAAATTAGCACTCCCCAGCACCGTATGCACACTTCTGGCCTGGACATGAGGGAGCGCCTACAGATCCCCAACCTAATAACACATTAGCAGGCAATTTACTACCACACTGTGAAATAGCAGAAATATCACAAGTTCCATTTTTCTTATTAATGGCACTAACTGCATTCTGCAATGCACTATCTACATTTTTGTAAGATTGTTTCATTCACTCAGTTCCTAAAATCAGCAAAATTTAGCAATCTTCAACATCTCTCAGTGATGAGTGAAATTTCTTTTACTACTGTGAAGAAGGGAGGAGGTCAAGAAGGCTTGGGAAAATTTGTTAGCATGATCTGTAATATGAATTTGGCAGAAAAGAAATCGAGAACATTTCTTTGGAAAACAATCAAAGGGCAAAGTTTTCCTCTTGGAGCCGCATGGTAATTCATGACTTACATGCTCCAAAGAAACTTGCTACTCTGACGATTAGGATAGCAAAATACGCGCTGTCTGCCTGACAGACCAAAGATGGTCATTTTTCCTCCCTTTGTCAGTATCGCTCTGTTCAGGCAGGGCCACGTGCGTGTCCCTTGACACACAGATAAAGATAGACTCATGCATGTCTGCTCAGGAAGATTTTAATCTAAGTTAGAGATGGCACAAAAAGAAATGACAAAAAGTGGCAGGGCAGGTGGCGGAGATTTAGGCTGTTTTGCAGAGAATGACGCTGCTTTCTCTTACCTGGATCTCGTTTGCTCCCGGTGTACATGAGAAGTCAGCGTCTCTGTGGTTCACCACTGACAGCACCTCAACACATCCAAGCGACCAATAAAGCTGAGGACCTTGAGAGCCTCTCAGATGAGTAATGTTGCACCTCCTGTATCTGTTTCTGCTGGGGTTAATCAACACAGAATTAAAGCATGGAATTTATTGCCATGGAATAGTATGGTGGCCAGGAGCACAAATGAGTTCGAAAAAGGACCAGGAGAGTATCCATGGAGTAGATGTGCTTTGATTTCAGACCACTGTTGGGTCTGGGTGCACGCTTTATCTCCCCAAGTTCCTAAAGCCTTGATCAATGGAAGGGTACGCCTTCATGTGGGGATCACTTTCAGGGTGCCCCATTCCTATACTCTTCCCTAAGCATCTCCCATAGCCAATGCCAAAGGACGGGCCCTGGGACACTCGGATTCTATTCTATCCAGACATGACATTTCTTGCACTATAATGAATGCAATCATAAAAACAGACTGTTTAGACAAGAAAATTGCTTTAGCTGGAGTTTAAAAGAAATAAGATTAAAATTTTAAGAAAATGTTGTATGAGACATCTACAGAAAGGGTTAAGGAAGAGCTAAATGAAAACTTTTGAAATATTCACATAGACTAACCTCAGCGGAGGGAAGCAAAATCCTGCCGCCTTCTCTTCAGTCACTGCAGGAACTGGCTCATCTAGAAGGTAGCTTCAGAGCACCCTGCAGAGCCTCCCACCAGGAATCACCATCCACATCAGCATCCCAAACTGACACAGCTCCAGGAGTCTTTTCCCAGGAACGGAGGAGGACTGAACTTATTTTAAGTGAATAACTTTTACGGACCATTCTTCCTCGTAGCCTCTAAACGATCTCCTTCTCTCAGGCCATAGTGTCCCCCCTTGCTCCTCCCACCCCACCTGGCTGGGATGCTTGTAGCAACTCACCTTTTCCTTTTTTGTTCTTTGAGTCAGCTGCATAAATATGCAAAATAAATATAACCAGCAGCAGACCCAGGCAAACACTGTGAGTGCAGAATTCTGCACGAATACAAACCTCACATTTAACGCAGTCTTCGTTGCGACAGTGACAGTGCAAGCTTAAAAGCAGTGGGCTACTAAGTCTACTGTGTAAAAAGTCAAGTTGTTTCTACCCTGGAAATATTTAACATTCTGTTCTTTCTGCTGTATTACTAATTCCAAGTTCAGTTTAATGCTTTGCATCTGAATGGGACTCTCAATTACATCAGTCACCGCAACTATCCTTTGATTTTTTTTTTTCCTTTTTGTTGGTCACGTACGTGTAATCTGAATCCACAACTGCTGGAGCCTGAAGCTTGCTCTGCACACTTGAAGTGCCACAACAAAACGGGCTGAAATGTTACATTCAGTTTTGAGTTGCTCATGGCAAGCAACACTGCCCACGTGTTTTGTCACTGCTGTCACTTCCTTGTGAACAGTGGCAGAGAGGTGGAGGTGACTTCACCTGGAACACAACCCCTCCTTAGACTGCTGGCGTACAGGAGAACTATGTGGTTGCACATTGGGGCAGGGGCAGGTACAACGCCACCCTGAAATGAGGGAGGAGGCAGAGGAAAGAGGGTGAATTGTCCAGTTAACTGCAGTATCTCTCGCTGCTGGATGACATGCTGTACTGGCTGGTGCCAGTAAGAGCACAAACAACCCATTCACAGCCCTGTAAATCTATAGGTGTCAGCTATGAATTCTTTCCCAGCCTTGCTACGTATGTAACCCATGTTAAAGTTCACCTGTCACATACACGCTCTGCCATAAATAGGTGCAAGCTGCGGATGTGAGGGTACAGCCCGTGTTAGCATCCTTTCTTCTGAGCAGCTCTCTTCTTTAAGGAGGACACAGGTGTGTTGGAGCGGGTCCAGAGGAGGGCCACAAAGATGCTCCGAGGGCTGGAGCACCTCTGCTGTGAAGACAGGCTGAGAGAGTTGGGGTTGTTCAGCCTGGAGAAGAGAAGGCTCCGGGGAGACCTTATAGCAGCCTTCCAGTACATGAAGGGGGCCCACAGGAAAGATGGGGAGGGACTCTTTTATCAGGGAGTGGAGCGATAGGACAAAGGACAACAGTTTTAAACTGAAAGAGGGGAGATTTAGATTAGATATTGAGATGAAATTCTTTACTGTGAGGGTGGTGAGACAGTGGAAAAGTTGCCAAGAGAAGCTGTGGATGGCCCATCCCTGGAAGTGTTCAAGACCAAGTTGGATGGGGCTTTGAGCAACCTGGTCTAGCAGGAGGTGTCCCTGCCCAGGGCAGGGGGGTTGGAACTAGGTGATCTTTAAGGTCCCTTCCAACCCAAACCATTCTATGATTCTACAATTCTACACGCTTCTGGGTTAGACAAGCATCAAAGCTATGCTCCAGAGGCTTTTCAGATAAGTATGACTTGTACATCTGGATTAATGTGTTTTGGTGGTCAACTGAATCATGTGCTTACAACCATTTTGCGGTCAGGTTGGCAGTGCAGGTTACTGAAGAAAATGTCTTTTTCTCACTTGTGAAAAGCTGAATTTGAAGCCTACGCACAGTGGCTTTTCTGGGAAAGCAAATTTTCTAGGAATGCCAGTTACAATTTTAGGAAGGAAACAATGTGGTAATTTTCAAATTCAAATCAAGTTTTGGCGCAGAAGAGGCGAAGCAAGGCCTGAGAAGAAAAGGTCATGGCAAAACACTATGAAACAGGTAAAAAACTGTTTTCTCTTTTTGTCTTCTTTCCCATCTTTTTCAAGCCAGCTTCTTGCTAGAAAAGCTGCTTTCCATCTCTTCTAAACTTCCATCACCCTGTCAGTGTAATGCAGCAAAGTGCTGCCTGAAAATAGAGCTTTTCTTTTACTAGAGGATAATTAGTAGTTGTTCACTGTCTCATTATAAAATCCTAGTGAAGACCAGGATTTTACCATGAAGATGCTAAAAAGCATCAATATTATACCTTATATAGGAAAAACTATACTGTTTCATCTGTCCTCTGCCCCTTGGAAAACCACCACTTCTCTGGCAGACAAGGTAGAACATAACCCCTCTTTCCTTCCTTTCTACAAGATCTGTCCGATTTAAATGGAACGCTCTGTAGGGTGGGAACTCGTTAGGAACTACGATAAGTATGTGTATTGTAAAGAACTATGTTACATCAACAGTGTTTCAAAAAAAAACAATTTAAAAAAAATATCAAAGATTGTTATAGCAAAGCCTCGACTGTAGGTCCCAGGAATGACAGTATAATTATTTTTAGAGATGACTATAGCAGTAACTCAACATGACACGAGAGACCTGAGAAACAGCAAGCCTGATATAAACCAATGGAAAAGCCAGGAATGCAGAATGGAGACTGTTCTTAATGCACCATATTGCATCTGAACATTTTGTTCCTACCCATCTATCCAAAGCATGACGTTTTGCATTTCATATTAACATTCTGAAGACATTAAAGGATTCTTCAATTTGATGTTCATATGCTGTGTCAGAACACGTACTCTGACTGCTTAGAGAGATGTTATATCTACCTTTTACTCATCTTCCCTCCTTCAGCCTCCTGACCATCCTCCCTTCCACTCCCAAAAAATCCCTGGGCTATTTTTATTGGTAGCATTATTCGGTTCAGCAGGAAGATAGTTACAAATACGGTTTGTGGGATTTGAACTTCACTTTGAATTTCTGCAGTACCTCAGCTGTTATGCATATGTACTAAGACTGAATGCTAACAAATCATTGCAGTAATACTTGATGTTCATATACAATTTCTCATCTTCAAAGCACTTTAAAATTTCCCAGAGGTTCTACAAAATCTGGGAGAGGGAGGAAGAGATATGGGCAAAAGCCTTTGTTTAGCATTGGTCTCAACATAAATCATAGTTAGTCCCTTTCGGCTTAGAGCTATAGCAGGAATGTTGTAGTCTTCAGATTTAAGTCTGAAGTGCTAAACAATGCTAAATTGCCAATAACACATTTTCACTAAAAAGTATTTAAAATACTCCTTTTTTTTTTTTTTTTCATACGGACAGCTCTCTTCAGAAGCTCTGTTCTCACCTTTTGAGTTCAAAACCAGGGAAACTTGTGACATTAGCATAATGTGTTGGGAGATGAATTTATGTATCAAAATAAAGGACATTCTGATTTCAGAAAGTTTTGATAACAAAAAAAAAAAAATCATATTTCAAAGCAATAAAACAAAAAAGAACATAACCAGGGCTCTTCACAATTTTAAAAGAATAAAATCTTTTCAAAAGGTTTTTTTTTAAAGGTAAAACCAATAATTCTTCATGAGTTCCTTCAGTGTTCAAAGCAGAACAGTTCGCTTTTAATAGCTGAAAGGAAGCTCTCACTAATTTTGCTGGCCAGCGCTGGCAAGAGCAACGAGGAAAAACTTGGAAGTGAATTGTTCCAGAGCTTATCGCTCCTCATCACGTACCAGGCGAAGAGATTTTCCTCAACGTCTGAGACCGAGCAAAATACTCTGCCCACTGAAAACTTCAAACCACGGTTGGAGGAGAGGGCAGGCGGTGCCCCCTCCTGGCCGCTCCCGGCCGGCACCGCCGAACAAGGACTTGGAAGAAAGAAGGAAAAACCTTTCCAGCGATTTTTCTTTTCTTTCTTTTTTCTTTTTTTTTTTTTTTTTTTTGACTGGGCTGAGTCAGGCTTGCAAACTTTTTTCATTATCACCATAAAAAATGGGGATGAAATGAAACAAAAACTAACTCTTTACTTAATGGGAAACAAATCTGAAGTCGTAACGAATAAAACATTCTATTTCTCAAATATTCCACTAAACATGTAATCCAATCCAGCCTTTACGCTTGAAAGCATGACTTGCATTCAACATGCTTTCTAGGGCACAGAGTTCTGTAACACAACAATTAGCACAGGCTACGACTTTGAAACGTAGATGTTAAACCAGTTCTTCTGAGGTCATTTATTTGGTCGGATTCCTTTTGACTTTGAAACATTTCTATAACGTCTGACAAAATATGGAAACATTCTCAGATGAAAGGTTACGTGCATTCCAGAAAAATTTCCACTGAAATCAAAAGGAACTCTTCTTGAGAACACCATAAAAGTGCAAACTCTTCATTTATGCGATTTTAATATGGTGGAAATAAAGAAGCATAAGGTACGAAATTTGTTTTAAAGCTTAGGAAGCAATTTAAAATGAAATAACACACATATGATTAATGAATAACTACACTGAAAAGTGTGTAATTACACGTTAATTAAATTCTCTCTTTACTAGATCTGCAGTGCCTCAAAATGATGTTTCTCTCTGTGTACTCTCCTAGCAAAATTACCTGAAAAAAGCCATAGGTGTAAAGTAGAATCTGTTAAATATTTCACAACTGGAAAAAGAAAAGAGAATGAAACTACAGCAATTTTATTTTTTTTAAATTAGGATTTCTATTCAGAAATAAACTGAACTTCAACATGTTTTAATTACATATCCTTCTGTTTATAATCTTCTACTTAAGCCTAAACTAAATAACGACACTGGCAGAAGACAGTAAATTTGAGGAACTGGGATGAACTATTTCTAGGTAAATGTTAACAGAACCATTTTCCTTTATACAAAAATAATTACGTTCAGGCAGGGAGCCAGTCTTCTGTGCACGCCATCCCCTACTGTCCAATTTCTGTAAAATTCAACATCACCTTTCTTATCTGGCTACTTAGGACTTTTTAATTTTTCCGTTCTCAAAGTATAAGCTTCTTCTTGCATTTGCAGCTTTTCATTTATCTCTGCCTGGAAAGAAAATCAGAAGAAAAAAGTGGTTATGATGGAGCTATCTTAGGCTGCACATTGTCTTTGTGGTTTTGACACACCGTAGTGCAGTAAGACAGACATTATCCTACACACCTTCCTGTTTTGCAGACATAACGGTGTTTCAGCCTGTACTTACGTGATAACACTTTATCATATTACTGTGCACAATCCCGATGTATGGTATGGCTGCCACGAACAGGAAGTGATCTGGGACAGCCATTTTTCATGTGACCTCGTCTTGGGAGATAGGCTAATTTGCCTGTATTCTCAGGCAGCCTTTACCAATAAACACCAAATCAGAAAAATTCCTTTGGGATTTGGTTGTTGCCACTGTTTTCCTTTGCTGCAGATGTTTGTTCTCTAGTGTAATACGTTTTATTGAAACACTGCTGAAATTAGAAAGCATTACTGAAAATGAACAATAAAAAAACATATTTCTGTGATGTTGCTTGTCTTTCTTAATTACAAACACAATTATGAATGTGTATCTCATTCTGTAAATCCAGACTGCTGTAGACACTGAGTCTTTCATTTGCAAAGTAACATTCGTGGGGAAGGTACAGGGTTGTGACATATTTTAGTGAAATCTTTGGCAGTGAAAATGTGTAGCAATCATTAATTCTATAGCTTTTGGCAATGTAGAATCACTGGAAAAAAGGCCACAAATACTGGGGGTTACGGGGAATTTATCTATATTTCTCAATATCAGCATTCATCACGGCAAAAACACATGAGAAACGGTAGGAGTACAATGACAGTCTTTCCAAGAGTTGCAAAGTTTTGTTCAAACAACTGGAACAGGCTCAAAGGTCCTTTACAGACTCCACATAAACTGATCCAAAACTTGGAGTTACATTCTTAATGGACTTAACGTAATTTTGATAAAATGAATGGGTTTGGCCCAGAAAAGCTTGCAGTAACTTGCCCTTTTAGGAACTTTTTGGCTTGCCAGTCCTAGAAATCCCTACTAGTGCTATACTGTAACCTATCAATGGAGAATCACAGCTAAAACGTTTTCAAAGTTCTCAGAAGCTCAGATTAGCATCAAAAAGCTGGAATTTCTATCCCAACTTTGTATCTGTAGAGATGGCCTTCACCATATTCAATTCATCCTCAAGTATCAACAAATATGTCTCTATCCCTTTACATTATATGTATACGTTGCTGTGGAACACTGATCCTCCAGGCTAATCCTCTCCCAGCCACCCCAGCTGCCTTTTCTTTTCCGGTTTTTATATCCCTCTGTCTCTGATTCTACTTTCAGCGAAAATCAGCTGCCACCATACTCACTACAGCTGCTGTTGAGATCACTGAGCACTGTGATTTCAGACTAAAAGTTATTTTCTAGACTCAACTAGAGCAAGAGATGCCTCATGCCCCCTGGAGACGTAATGCAGATTGTGAAATCACAGTTCACTCATAACAACAAAACGGTATGAGTTTGACCAGGTATCAGATAAAAATCTAATGATAAGATTAACTCAGAAGTCAACAAACCGCGAAGTCAGGTGATACATTGGTGGAGGACTTTCAAAAACTAAAAGGAAATTATTTTCTGTGATATAACCAGAGTTGAAAAAGAAGAAAAAATGGCTTTTTTCTAATCCGCGCAGTTTCTGTAAAGAAAAAAAGCTCTTAGCACTAATGCTAATGAAATCAAGTCAACTGAAAACCACGCATTTCATTTTTTATGTAGGTGGAGACAGGACTAAGACAACATAGGCCAGGTTCCCTCCTGTTTCTAAAGATGTGTTGAAATGGAATATGAACTCAAATAGGTAGATCTAATGATGGCATAATTATTCCAATTTATATTCCCCATTCATACATAATCCATGTAAAGCAATTTATCAATATCACACTACTTTCAGACAATATTAGATATTTAATAAACTGTGGCTTGGTCAGCAGTGTTCAATGCGCTGCATCAAAAGCTTAAAGCATCTAATGCCACCTGGTTGTTGCAAAGAGGACCAAATTCCACCAGTTCCTGGGTGGAACTGAGTTCTAGCTGGTTTGCTTTCAATAATTGCATATGCTTGAGGGAGCAGTTTATGAAATAACAATGATCGGCTGGCTTTCCACATGTTTCAATTCATAGACCTCCCCGTAGAGAACCAGATCAACCTACAACAAATTTAAGTCCACTGACAATAGCGTCCTTCCCTTTCAAGAACCCCACAGAAGGAACTCATGGATTCCTCAGAGTCTGCAAACCACATACTGAAACCTCATCTGTTCCACTAGGGCAGCTCTTGTATAGTTATGCACCTACCAAATGAAGTCCGGAAGTTATTTCTTACACAGATTGAAGGATGTGTAACATAGGTGTAACTAACAATTTCTATTTAAGCACACATTGCATACACTCCGTCACAGCAGCTAATCCTGAAGCCCCGAAAAGGAATTTTATCACTGAGAGCAGGATTTGGCCCATGTTTCTTGACACATAGTAATGCTGAAGAGATATGTTGTTATATTACTGAATATTTTTTATCTTATCGCATGTAAGCTGACTAAACTAGGAGTTATTTATAGAGGCTAATTCACATTTTTACAGCATATGGATGTGCTTTTTGCCAGCTTTAGCATGAATACAGTTTATATTCATTAAGGCTGAGCTAGCTAATTAACCATAGACAGAATTAGTGAGCAACATTCTAGTAATAGTACCTCAAGGTTGCCAATAATTTCATTTGGGATTTCACCCACCGCGGACTTCTGATCTTCATCAGCGACACCAGCCACAGCATCTGCCTCGAAGGACTCTACCTCTGGACAAGGCTCTTCCAGGTAACCTTCCAGGTCTTGATCAGACCCCTAGCAGCAACCAACCACAGGAAATACATGAGTGAGAACATCCTCCTGCTCTCTACAAGACCGAACAGTGCCAGCCCAAAGACATGTAACAATACATGAAGCCTGCTTTTGAGAACTCCTGCTCTGACAGAGACCGTCAGCGTCTCTCTTTCACTGCCCAGGTCAGGCAGATCCTGAGGTTAAGTCGCGTGGGGAGAGAGCCCAGAGGGGCTGACTCAAATGTCCTCTGTTGACTGATTAATGCATTAAAAGCAACTTCATTCAATCTTGTCAGAGAATGCATGCTATATTCTGGGAATAAATGTCATTAGTGCTGGGCTCCAATGGGAATAAATGAGGTAGGAGACTCATAGAAAAGTACCTTTTTTTTTTTTTTTTAAAGAAAAAAAAGGAACAAAACTCCATACCTTAGATTCTGTCTCTGCAGTTGTTGGTGATATTATGAACGATGAATAAATATCCGAAGGTATGCCTTCTTCCAGCACAGCAGGGAAGGGGGGAACTGCAGGTGGGGCAAGTTCAGTCACATACTGGCAGTATTAAGAAATAAAAAAAAAAAAAAAAAGAAAAGAAAAAAAGTAATTCAGGTTTAATTATTGCTCAGAGGTTTATTGCAGATTTTTTTAAATGGAAATGAAATGGCTGGCAAAAAAAACAAAAAAACAATACCTTTTTTGTTATTATCCAGGTGCTCAGAATGGCAAAACGTACTGAAAATGATTATAGATCAGCTTTAATTTCTAGCTGCATCTCAAGGGTCCCTCTTTATAATACTTGGAAAGAACAGATGATTTTCGTAATTTCATAACACTACAGCTTCTTACTCATGTGGATAATTAAGTTTAGAAAACACAGAGCTTGGGTAACATGCAGTCTTCCCAATGCAAATTTGTCACTTCTGAACAGGGATCTTGTTGCATTTTGGAATTAAAGGGCCCAGCTGACCACCAGGGTATTCTTTCAAAGGACTCAGCTGGAGTAAAGTTGTAGTGATGCTGCATCAAATAAGGCCCTAAGAAAAATATTGTAATATGTGACTATAATTTAAGAATTGCTAACAGTCAAAGTTTTGCTGCTTCATCAACTTGCTCCCATTTCTCTTTCCTGCGAACACGGGAACCTCACTGCTATTCTGCTGGCGTGTGAACTGCGGCTCCAGGAATGCTCTGTCAAGGAAATGGTTTTTCCCCCCCTGGAGTAGCTGGATGCAGCACTTAGTCCTTCCTCGGGCTCTGGCAGGCGATGCAGAAGGCAGCCTTGCATTCTCTAAAGGGACAAGGGTTTGTGTTGTTTTGGTTTTTTTTTAAAAATGGATGACAGAACATACATGCCAAATAGGGTGACCAAAGGCATTTTTGAAGGAGCAGGGAAACAGTATAATACTAAAATGATATGTCTGGGGCCTCTACAATGAGAAGAGCCCACCAAGAATACCAGGCAGATGTTCCAGTTCTGAGTCAGCTATTACAAACATGATTTTGCTTGGATGGTGTAAGTCAACTACATTAATTCACACCAGGGTAATTGCAGCTCCCATCAATTAATTTCCTTATACCTTTGGAATCGCAGTGAGGTTGATAGTTGGTTTATTTAGTTAGTTGCTACCGTTAAACATGCTGAAAATATTAAAGGTTCTGGACATTTGCAAAAGTGATAGCAAAACTTGAAAATAAACAGTGAAACCCAGCCATCGTTCTTTATTGCATTAAAAATCCCTTTTGTGGTCCTAAAAGCTTTTCAGAAGTTATTTTTGGACTCTTTCATTGTCTTCAAGGTAGTCAGAAAGTTTAGGTTTTGCATCAAAATGAAAAAGCTTTATGTCGAGCTAAATGTTATTCTTTCTAAAATAAAAAGCTTTGTTTTCAAATTGTATTTTTTTTTTAAAACTAGAGGTATTTTGATTTAACAAATATTTCAATTTTCTCTGATTTCTCACCTTATATTTTCTTATTAAGAAAATATTAGCTGAATTGGATGAGAATTCAAAATTACTTTCTGCTTCCTTAAAATAATATTTTTTGGTTAGTTAGTTAATTATTCACTCAAAATATTTTCTTTATCTAGATTAAATCATTATTCCATTTATTCCCTCCAGTCCAAATTTAAAAAAAAAAAAATGTAATAATGTAAAAAACTAGACTGGGTTTTGAAAAATCAATTCCTGGCTGATCAAATACATTTTTGTAGCATGGATAAGATTTTCAGAGGTTCTGTTTTAGAAAAATATTTTTACTTCACTGTGTCCTTTTAAAGAGAGCCATTCTTTACTCATCAGTTCCATGTCTAATAATAACCCTTGGATCATTAAGAAATAACTAAATTACAGCAGAACTAGTCTCCTTAATGAGCCATAATAGTCTCAACATTTAGCCAAAAGTTTTTTTGAAAGACTGGGAAACTTCAATGTAGAATATGAAGTAGTTTGTTTAGTAATAATAAGTTTATGAGCAGTATTACAGTTTACAGCCAAAATATAGTGACCTAAAAATGCCATTCTGCATTGCTCCTTCCTATACATTGTGTCCTTAACAAGTCCAGGGGAAAATTAGAACGAATGAATTGTGGTGAGAGCCCGAAGCCAACAAACGGATTTAAATGAATCCTTCTGATGCAATACTTTCCTTTAAAAAATACAATTAAGTCTTTGTATTTCCTTTGAACAAAACCTCATGTTTAATAGCACCAATGGCTCTGTAGTAAAATCTATTTAAAAACAGAGAAGGAGACACAGTAAGTTTTATGCAGTTACGGTTAGCTTTAAAAGATGCTGCTAATTTCTGAAGTCTGAGTAAATTTACAGTGAATTACTTCCACTGACCTACATTAAAAAAATTCATCCTCCTTTTTTAATTCCTGCAGATTTGTCATTATGTGAGCATTATTCACTATGACAAAGATGTATTACTCAAAGTGTCCTCTTGAATCAATATAACTATCGAAATGTGAGAAACAGTTTGGCAAGATGATAATGCCTTAAATTTAATTGGCAATATTTGCCTGCACATTGCGGTCCGATGGGTGCGTGCGAATTCAAAAATAAAGCAATCGTAAGGCAGTTGCACAAATGTAGAGGGCATATCAGTGGCAGCTACGGATAAAAGGATGCTCCTGGAGACTGGAGGGAGCAGAAATTAGATGCAATATTCTTACTAATTCCTAGTGTGCCAAAAGCCCACTTGAATTGGACAAGTTCGAGCAGGCTAGAGGCTGCTCTAGCATTCAGCAGAGGTTAATGCGGGAAATACCATTCAGCATCACCTTTACTTTCCCACCCCAGTCACACCAAGCCCCGGCGTAGCCACGGCTGAGGGCTGTAGCTGGTGTTCAGATGTTGCTCACGATGTACAGCCCCATGCCACAATTTTTCTCTGGAATTCTTTCTAGTAAAAGGGTGCATAAAGAGAGGTAAATATAAAAAGCGTCATGTTGTTCTGGACATAAACCCATATACTTTTCTCATTGTTGAGAGCTGGCAAATTACCTTTTTACAAATGTAGGCAGAGCAAAGACAATAAAATAGCATACAGGAAAATTTCTAAAACAGAATAATAGCAGGAAAGAAGATTGGTAAAACGTTCTAATAAATGAGTTCCACAGATGTGGTAGTTATTATAAAATTAGCTTTGCATAACTTACCAATATACCATTACATTTTCCCCCAGATGTTATCTGTTACTTAAATTAATTTTGCTTAAGTTACTATTATTGCAGATTTTATCCACACAGTATTTTATTATTTAAGTTTCTGTGGCATAAAACAAGCCCTGGCTGATAGCATTACTTTTAATAATATATGTAAGAGGTTTTAGTATTATACAAATGGCTGCTGGGTATATCTTAATAGTCATAGCACAGAACGTCTGCTCTCAAAATATTATGTAGATTAAAACCAGCTATTTACTTACACTCTAATTCAAGTCATTGGAAAGGTTTGCAGTATTTATGTATGTGGTATGAAGGCAAACAATCTACTCCGGGAATAAATATCAGAGTTTGGAAATTAGCAAAGCTAAGGTCAAGGTCAGTTTGGATTTACTAACATACTTGCTGAAAATTAGAATTTATAGTTTCTGCTTAGCTATTTCACAAATGAGAAAAGAGACAGAGGGGGTGGTGTATTTGCCTCTTTGATACAAGGCTTTTGTACCATAGAAATATTTTAAAACCACCTTTTCAGCTTCATATTAACTGAAATTCTGTACTCTTCTCCACAGAGTCTTAACATAAATTCTCCGTAGCTAATCTTACCAAACACAGGAAAATAATTATTTATAAGGATTGGAAAAAATCAGCATGGACCATTTATAAAGCCTTGTAACATCTTTCAAGGCCTTTCAATGGATACGGATTTGATTTTATATGAATGATAAATGCATTCTAAAAGGCTGGTTTTTGTGTGTTATTCTCTATATTCCTATAATCTCTGTAGTTTCTAATTGTATACCATAGGGCCTTATGATACCAGAGACCTGCACACTCTTCTCTCTAACATACGATTATATGTGAGATTTGCTATGAACCAAAATATTTAATACAGGATTTACATTAGTTTGCCATTCATGCTAAGCATGCCCAGCTGCACACCTACAAATGCGCTGAATTTCAGCTGCTGGAATAAAAGGCATTTACAAGATATGGTTTGTTAGCTGCCTGTATTTCATGTGGTTGAATTTGAATGAATAACTAATGGGCAGAGATGCACTGTCTCACACTGACTCAAACCAGCCTGCCTTTGTTTTTCTTCCCCCTCTTTAACCTGCCCGCATATGCAAACACAACAAATCCACCCTACTTGCCTTCTGAGGCATCGCCCACTGGTGTTCTCACAGGTGAGGAGGTTTCTGGGAGGCTGCTGGTAGCTCTACAAATACATTTGCCATCCTATTTTGCAGCAGTGCTATACGCAAGGTCCAAAGGACCAAAGGATACTATGAAGCACTCAAAAACTTAATCCAGATGTGTGATCTGTGCAGTGTGACTGAGATGGCAGAGCTTCCTTCTGAACTCCTGTACAGTTTGTATTAATACTGTACACGTTTGTATTAATATTTAAAGTAGAATTAAGAACAATGTGGGACTAAACTTGGCCTCTAAAGTATGCTCCCCAGTTGCTAGTGATGCACATGGAGATTCTGCGTGCATGTTCCTAGGCAGGAGTTTTCAAACCGCTATTCCTTAAATGAGACAAAAGTTCAGTAAGGCAAAGGTATACTTTATGCTCTTTTTCCTGCATTTCAGAATTCAAGTTAATATGTGTTAGAGATACTTTTCCATGTTTCTGAGCTGAGATGTGAATCAACTTTGTTGACAATACATCAGTAATTAATCTAGTCCAAAATAGCTATCTGAAGCAATTTGGTGCCTACATTGACAAAACAGGATCTACTCCTCCCCCCAGGAAGCTGTAAATCAGTCAGTGACATCTGGCCTCAAGGACATCAGAGTCATCTGAAATGTGGTAATTTATATTAATGAACATCAATATTAATTTTTAAATAAAAAGAATTTGCTACTGCCATTATGTTTACATATGGAATATTATTTATAGCTTGTGTTCCTCCTTTCCTACATTTCGCCCATAAATTATTGTAAGGAAACGCGCTGTCACAGTTATAAATATTCTTCCTTGGAGTTAAAGCTTTTACATATCCTCTTACTGTTTTCAGTAACTATATGAGGGCAACAACCAGGATTTTCTTGCTACTCCAGGAACTGCTGCCAATTTTAATGCTCGACTGAGTAGAAAAGGGTGCTTCTACAAAAACAACCAAAGCCTCCTCTCTAGAGATATCTTAATGCAGAATGCCCTCAATACCCAGATGCTGTAAGAATATCCTAACATACCAGAAAAAAAATAATACTGATTTTACTGGGCTGCAGTCATCTACTTCTGCTTTTACCAAGCTTCCAATTATTACTGCCAATTCACAGATTATTTAGAAAGACAAAATAAGAGACGTCCAAAAAAAAATCCCTACTTGGCTTTCATGCTGAGGACACATCACTAAATGATTCACCTTGGAATGGTCACTCTAAATTCACATTGTGTTTAGCATTGCCAAATCTCCTAGAGTTATGGGATTACAAGAGAATCTCAGCTTTCATTTAAAAATAAAGTTAGTGTCTAGCTCTTATGGTTGCAGAGGAAAGATTGAAAACAAATCTTGAAAGCTCAAAAGCTAGACTGCAAGCAAAAGGAACCAAACACCAATTATTTTTAAGCAAGTCTCATGATTTTTTGGGATCTGTCTCACCATTTTAAAATGCTTGAGGTTAACAGAATCCGTTTTAAAACAATGCATGCAGATTTTGAGGAGGGGTGAAGGATTTATTTTTAGTACCTGAAAGAGTGACTCTTGCACGTCAGGACTCTTCAAAGAGCCACCCCCCACTTTCCACTTCAAGGGCACCCATCAAACAAGTAAATAGAAGGCAGCTCCTATTCTGGCTGTACAGTTATACTCAATAGGGATCTAATGCCATTTAAAAAAAAAAAAAAAAAAAAAAGAAAAGTAATCCAGAGCCTTTCCCATAGCGACCACCTTGCTGGATATACAAATATTTTTAAAAAAATAAGTTTTTCTTTTACTAGTCATGTGATCACATTAGAAAACCATGAAAGTATGTTCTGTTGAACCCAATGCACAACAGGCAGTCCAATATATTGGAGGCACATGCCTTATCAGGCCACAGTTTTACATTTCCTTGCTGTGCATCCCTTTTTCCAAACCATTTAATTTGGAAAAATCTGACGTGAATGCTAGAAACATTATGATAGAAGTATGACAGCATATTTGGCCAGGTGCATTTTGGTACCTCTTTGTGAGAGGAGGCTTCATGCACTTTATAAAGACTCGCTGCGGTCTCATACGCGCAGAAAACCAATTTTCATGAGAGCATGTGCCTTTGGTAACAAAGTGGCCTATAAGAATTAAATTGCTTAGAGGGATGGTATTCATCACACCTGCTTTAGGGGCTTTGTCAACCCCCTAAACTCCTCCTTGCAGGAAGCGCAAAGACAACTGTATCTCCTGAGGGAACGTCAGAGCAATCAAGATAAATTAAGTACTTAACAATTGCTTAATCTACCTGCCTTGGTCCACAGCAAGCACAGGCTGTTACCTCTCCCATTGACTATACAGGGAAGGGAACGTAGGAAAGCTGGGTCCCTCACTCAGGCTTCCCAGTTTGCCTGGCACTGGGAAATATGAAATACTCCCTTTTTTATTCAAAGGATCGCTACAGAAACTCAGTGGGGATTAACAGCCTGCAGCCCTGAGCGCTCAGGGCAAAAGTCAGATGGCTGTTGGCACTATCCTGGGCTGGTTTTTCCAGGTGTTATATCCGAGACGCAGCAATGTCTCGCCAACTATTACTGTTCCATAGGGCTTAAGGTCAGCCTTAAGACTGTCAAAAAACGCTAATGCAGACATGCCTATCTCCAGCATGTATGTCTACCTCTGGCATGTCTCACACTGTGTACACACTGGTTAGAGTAGGCATGTGTAGGGAGCTGTGTGTTACCCCCAACAGATTTCCCTTCATTCGCTAAGCACAGTCGTTAGGCTTTACGTAAATATGAATACAATGTACATGAAAGAAAGGCACTAAGAAGACTCCCAAAAATGTAGGAAAACTTGGAAAGAAACCTTTGAAACCAAAAGGGTTCAAGGAGTGATTGGGAGCTGCTGCTGAGAAAGTCTGAGAGCAAAAAAAGATTTTTTTGCCGTTGATACAGTAATGTGTAACCACTGCCTCAAGCTGGAGAGAGGTCCCACCTCCTGCCTTTGTCTGCTGCCGCTCTTGGACAGCCTTCCCTTCCTATCCATTCCCTCCAAACCCAGCATTTTCTCCATGCAAGACTGGTCATGGACAAGTCCCTCACACAACTGCCCCATACCCTGTACATTCCTGCACCACCGATCGACAAAGCATGAAGCTCTCTCCGAACTCCTCTCAGTTATCAGGTGCATTAGATGCAAATAGGCTTGTCTATATTGATTCACCCCTAGCTGACGCTACAGAAAAAGCTGCTCTAACATTTAAAAGGTTGCATTAAAAAAAAAAAAACAAAAAAAACAACCAAACAAAAAAACCAACCAACAACCTAAAGAATATTGATTCTGAGCTAAGAGGGGAAAAAAAATTGCTCACACAATTTAAAAACTACAATATAGATTTTTTTTAAAAATATGCTACATTATAAAACTTTTCAGCATATACAGTCACATAAAAATGGGGAACTTGCATTCTTCGTTATTAGACCTAAAACATAAAGTCTTTGCTTGAGTGTGTAAGTTTCTGTTAAAACAACAATTTGTCCTGTGGACTGTAAATTCAATTACTGTTTTTATTGGAATCACATTTTGCTTTGGAAACAATCATGCAGAAAAACAACCAGTAACTTAGACATCTTAAAAGCATCTTAAAACAGGCATGGCTTTGAGAACAAATAAGTTATGGTAATTCTTCCACTGTGAACTGCAGTGTTTTTTAAATCCATTTCCATATTTTTAATTAACACCTAGTTCAAAAAAAAAAATCTTACTGTAGGTCATTTTAATCACAAATGGGAAAACAAATTTACTTTATCAGAAAATTGACTCGACACTATTTTAGGGGCTTATTTTTCATGTTTTTATCATCAAAATTAAGTTATTAACATACATTTTCCAATTTGGGAATGCAGAAGTAAGCCAATTTTTCTCTCAAATTTCAGAGTTACAGTTTTCAGTCACCTCTCTATGTGAAACTAGTCTATTTTAGCACCAGAATATTTGATCAGTACACACAAAACCCCACAGAAGTCTAAAATATCAGTCCTCCTTTACAATTGCGTTTCCACGTAACTTGAATCTGCAGTATTCTAACCATAGCCTGCTAGTCAAAAGAAACCACCACTTCCTTATATCACACTTGAATTTCATATCCCATTGTAAACAGCCTCTCCTTATTACAGTACGTGTTCATAAATCTGTTTATACTGGATCTCAGCTTGAATGCTGGGGTTAGTTTTAACTCTCTTTTATAATACTGTCATTCACATTAAATAAAAATGCAGTTGTGGATAGGGGCAGGGTTGGCCTGGTGAACGCAAGAGTTAAACAAAGCTTTGTTTCAGCATAGCTTGGCTTGGTGGGTGATTCGAAATTTAATAAGTTTCCTCTTGGTAAACTGCCAAAGCCAACCACACCTTAGATGATGTGAGGTTGTTTTTGAGAAGGTAACATCTCCTTACAGATTATCTCCTCCCACTTTGACTTGGAAGGTTTCTGAGAAGAAGAGTCATTTCCATTTCTGTTGGGGCATGAAATGGTGTCTGGTGAAAAAACGCATAAATCTCATTCTGCTTTGACTTGTTAAGAAGCTCATGACAAACTGTATAATCAAATGTGGATATTTCAAAATTTCTTTAAACAAAGGATGAGAAGAAACAAGCATTTTACTGAATCATTTCTCCCCAAATAAAAAAAAAAAACCAAACCAAAACAAAACAAACAAACAAACAAAAAAAACCCCAAAAACCAAAACAACACTCACTCCTTATACCGTATAAACTCTGAGTTAACTTCATCTTTTAGAAAATTACCACACACACAAGTAACAAAACCAACAAAAATCTGATATTTGTTCAAGGGAAGTTTCCACAATTGCACAGAATTTTAACACAAGTCAGGACTAAGTGCAAACGCTTCAAACCTTGAAATGAAAATCTTGAGTCGGCTACAGAATAAGTGAATACAAAGGGTACTGGGTTGAATTGTACACTATAGGCTTTCCTCTCCTCCCCTTGTGTTTTGTCTTTTTGAGTAACTCTGTTCTACAAGAATAGGCAAAGACAATGTCATCACAAAGTTTGCACACGGTTTGCCTGATGAGATAAAAACAACGTGTCTATGATGGTCAACTTTTGATGGAAAAAAATGAAGCCCTGATGTCAAAGGGATTTATCTATTTATTCCTTTTAGCAGCACCTTTTCCCTGTCAGCTTTCCTAAATAGCGACATCATAACTACCTAGAGGGAGCGAAGGCCAAATAGCAGTGCCTTCTTTCTTAAGAATGCACAGCTATACCCAGAAACATGACATTGCCTACTCTCAAGCTGCTGTCTTTCGATCTAACCCTCAGAAGAAAACACCTAGCAGGAACGTCAAATGTGTCTGGACTGCCAAGCAGGGAAGTTGAGGAGCGGGTAGAAAAATCACTAACGGCTGGAAAGCACAGCTGGCAATAGAGAGAAAGGCGGGGTGGATGGGGACACAGAAATTAAATCGGTCCTGTGGAAGGAAAGACTTACTCGGCAGCTCAGGGAAAAGCGTGGGTCAATGTGCAGAGGAAGAGAGCAGGAGCGATGGGAAGTAGCTTACAACGGAGTCAAACGCCTCGCACGCGGAGGAGAGGCAGCGAGGCTGAACAGATCCATCTCCACCACGCCGGTGGCAGAGTGCAATGCTGAACTGTAACACTTACTATTCTAGCCTCAGACTCCCCTTTGGCCCCAACTGCCAAGCATGCCAGACTGCATGAAGCAGCTGAATGTCCTGTGTGGCTCCAACAGCATCTCTTGTCACCAAACCAAGATTTTAACTTACTTCTCCAATATTTTCATAACCCAAAGATCATATGAAAGATGGCACTCTAAAGACTTCTGGAGGTGGGGCCTATTCAATTCCTTATCTACGTCAGGCTATTCCCCCGGATAATTCCTTGCTCCATCTAGACAAAGCGTCACATACCCTAGGTCCCCCTGTTATACAGTTCTTTATTTTGATTTTAACATTTGCCAGAATGTGTAGCAACTCTCACCACTGCCACTGGGTTTGTGCTTTTATGTTGGCCAGAAATATTCACCTATGCAGCAAAACACATTCTTTCTCCAGCCGACACAATCCATACGTATATGGATATAACTGTAACTGCTAATTGTTGTTTAAGCTTAGAAGGACAAAAAAAATCAAAAAAAAAAAAAAAGGCTTTTAAAGAAGGAATGATACCAAGAGTTGAAAAGAGAAAAGACCTTACTAGAGAGCCTAAAGAGAAAAGACCTTATCAAATATTATAGACAAATTTTCAGTATAGTCCCTCTGCACACACTATCTTCATATTTATAGGACCGACTGGTTTAAGTGTTCCTTGCAGGTGTTCATTATATCATGTATGCGCCCCAATAAATCATACTGGATGCACAGCTCCGTGTGGAAGAAATAGAGCTGATAGGAGACACCTTTGAAAAACTCGGCCCAAAACCAGAGACAGGTTATTTCTCTGTGACAACAAGTAACCAAACAGATATATTTGTCTCTCAATGGTAACTTGGTCTTAAAACAAGATCCTCCATCAGAGAAAGATCTTAAGGTGCTCTTATAATACAAGCAATAGCCAATTTGAGCACTTTAACTGGATTTTTTTTTTTTTACAGCCCTAAAATTATTAAAATTGTGAACTTTAAATAATTATATTTCAACCAGTGTTTTACTAGTTCTCTCCCTACCTTCTCTGATTTTAATTTTCTCACTTGTCAGCATCTCTTGGCAGTGAGAACAAGAAAGACCTCAAACCTTTGCTGATTGCTTTCCGCGCAATATGATTTCTATAAATTAGAAGTTGCTGATGGGGAAGCAGACAGCAGTACCCTTTGATCAAGATACACATCTTGATCTCTTTTATCATTTTTTAAAAAAACAATAATATTACAACAAAAAAAAAATCATCATACAAGCTTTTCGATCAAAGTGTGTCACTGTCTGCTTCCCAGTCAACATACTGCCAGTAAATTGGCAAGGTGCCCGGAAAGAGCAGGCAGCAGCTGGTGGGTTTGATTACCATCTGTATATCCACTAATGTATAAAATATTATGTCTCCATCTAGTGGGCAACTGCGTTTCACAGGAAATTTGAAAATGGGTTGGAACCAACTTCCGCGGACGGCAGAAGGAGCTTCGCCAGACTTCCCATCAGCAGAACTGGACTCTAAAGCTCTGTCACGCTGGAAATCTACCTAAAGCAAGAAAGGCACTGAAGCCCCGCTGGTGGTTCCACTGTTGTGCTGGCACTTGCCCTTGTTTTCTCCAGAAGCATTCAAAAAAATATCTTTTTCTGTGCTCTCCCAACAAACCAGCTCTTTCTAACACTCTGCAGCACCCTGGAAGTCTTAATGGCCAATATATTTGACAATGTAAAAGAGATAAAAGGGAAAGGAAGGTGAGAGCAAGGATGCCATTAACGTCCAGAGCTCCTGAAATAAACAATAAGGAATGAGATGAATATGCCAAGGCAATGTCTTCCTTTAAGAAGAATTAAACTATTAAAAGCATATTGAAGTGTTACCCCCCACCAACTACTCGATGATAGGACATGCAAAATACTAAGATAACTTTGTCATGCCATTTCAGAGGACATCCTTGACTGATGTTGAATAGCAACAGGGGTAACACGAGATACACAAATTTGTTTTTCAGAAAAGTGCCACGGAAATAGTCCTTGGGACACCGAATTTAGAATCCACATGGCCACTCAAATAAAGGAGAAAATGAGGCATGAGCCAGCTCTCTGACAGCTCTCTCAGGACAGACACAGGACTAGAACAAATAGTTATTAAAAGACAAATTCTGCCATGTTCATTATACCATCCTCCCTTTCATCGATTACCATCCTTTTTGACAACAACTCCACTAGCAATGTACTGACTGGCCATATTTTGTGCACAGCCGTCTAGTGTGAAAACTGCATCCTAATGAAGAACTATCAGTACAGCAAAATGAAATAAAGAACAATAACAAGATCATACTATTGATTTTTTCCATCCACATATGGGACTAGACCTAAATTCCCTTAGCTTGAGAAATCTGTTGAGATAACTCTCCAATATAGCATGATTGCGTTTCATTTAATGACTTTTCTGGATGCATGATAGGTCCTAAAATAGCTCTTCTTCTTCTGAGTGTCTTTTAATAAAGTTGTTTAAGATGTATTTTGATTTGACATACCTAAACTGGTTACACCAAAGCATTTTCTACTTTTATCATACACTCCATTGCATCAGAAGTAAGTTTATTACTCGAGAAGTAATTCATTCAAAGGAACTTCAGTTTAGCAGCATCTAATAGACACAATCACTTAAGGTAGCACGCTGGCAAATTTCAGCTTTAAATCAGAAGCTGATCTGTCTTCATATAAAAAATAAAATAAATAAATCAACCTATCAGAAGAAAGCATCATTTTAAAGAAACTCAGGCATGAGCGCTTAAAAATTAAGTCAATACATGCCAACAACTTTTGTGCTAATTTATTATATTGCTTGTTTGTGCAGGAAGGGGATAAGATTTGTTTCAATCTAATCTAATTCCCTTTATTTCAACAGAAACTACAAGAATTAGAAATGAATGCTGTTCCCTCAACAATTTGCTGTGATAGAAGCTTTATTTTTCAGGTCAGCACTCTCCGTTTTTGATTGCTCAATGGGAACGCCACAATGGCTAAAAAAGGCAGCTCTGAAACATTAGGAAATAGAAACTGCTGACTACCTGGTGAAGGAATAATGATTTATAATATATGAACAGGGGCAATAATTGGATAGCAGGCTGTACTCAAAAAAGCCTTAATTCACAGATCTGACATCAGAAAGTCATAATCCATCGATCTAGCATCAGAATGATGGATTATGACTTTTTAAGAACATGTAGACATGTCAGCTTCATGAGCATTCCGGGAATCGTAGTCAAAATTGTTTTACTGAGGTCATTCGAACAATTTCAGCTTTTTTCAATAAAGCTGATGCACTAATATTTTGAAATGTAAAAGTTCCGTTTGATCCATTTTTTTCTTTCAAACCCTAAAAATCCTCGAACCAAAGAGCGTGGGTTGCCATAACTTGCGATGGAAGAATTATTTTTTTTTTAAAATTACTTCAAGTCTGTGTCATTTTCTTACAAAGATGA
The DNA here is from genome assembly GCA_013398915.1 of Dromas ardeola. Taxonomy (NCBI): domain Eukaryota; kingdom Metazoa; phylum Chordata; class Aves; order Charadriiformes; family Dromadidae; genus Dromas; species Dromas ardeola. The sequence continues at coordinate 58,274 of VYZM01018196.1, forward strand.
AAACAATTTTAAATCCTAATTGATTTTTATGTCAAGAAAGTTTGATATTCAAATTTGGAGGTGAAAAAAACCAAGATGCAAAGTGAGGACTTAATTACCATGTTTTCTTTCACAAAGAGCACTGACTTATACTATGCACGTTTCCCCCTGGACTACTGCAAAAATACATAAATTTTGACATCTGACTCCTTCCTTTTTTTGACCCTGATTTGGTTTTAAGCTGTCCCTGCCAAAAATACAGTTATGCTGTGAATTTAGATGGAATCTTTTATGAAAAGAAATAATACTCTTCCAGTGTGTGAATACCTAGTGGTCGAAATCTATTTTTTATAAAGAAGCTTTTGTCATATTAACTCAAAAAGACATCTTAAGCCTCTTCAATGAAATACTTGGAACTTCACTTTCCTCATGAAAACAAACATGGGCTAAGGTTATTGAATGAAAAATTCAGGAATGTTCCGGAGATCCTTTCATTGAGCATCACGTACTTATTTACAAGTAAACTACAATTTCATTCAAAAAATTCTATTACAAAATCTTCCAGTGGCGTGTCCCCATGACAATTAAGTGAGGCCACCTATAAATTAACATCTGCTATGTTAGATTAATTCAATGGCTCAGACAGGTAAGAGTTCTTGAAAAAATGCTTGCTGCTCCAGACAAGTGTTGAAAATAAAAAGAAAATCTCACATTAAATATAAAATATGACTAAATATTTCCAAAGTATACACATATTAAAACCATAAAAAACCTGTGACTAAAACCTCTTCCAAAGGTATAAAAACTTTAAATATACCAATAACAAGGGTGAAAGGGCAAAAGAAACAAACTAAACCAAGCCGGGGTTGCATACCTCTATATTTTACCTGCAAACTCCTTTATATCTCCCCTTGTTTTGAAGGCTGAGTTTCTCCTTCATGGGTCTTTCTTACCTTATTTCCATCCTACTCGTAAAATGTTTTTGAGAGAGCTTATGAAGCTTGCTTTTTTTTTTTTTTTTTACTTTTGTATATGTTCATAACTAAAGCCACTAAGGAAAGGAGAAGAAGCCACAGGGCTCGTTTACAATGGTTGAAAGAATTTATTTCACTAAAACCCATATACATTGAGCAAAGGCATCCTGGGTCCAGTCTCAGCCCAGACTTCAAAACAAACCATGATAACAAGACCAAAGGAAGAGAAAAGACAGCTGTGGAACAGTACCCTTTAAAATCTCAATGGTTCATAGAACAAAAGGGAAAAATAATGCACTTTTTACAACAGTAGACATAAGCAATTTACTTCATTTTGACAACTAAATATGAAATGGCTAATAAAACATCGCTGCTATGTTACACACACTCCTTCCTCTAAACACAGCTAATCTTCTTAGAGGTCTCACATAAAGGGATCACATTACTGAAAAGCAACTACTTCTTTAAAAAAGCCTTCAACAACAGTAACACCACACAACTGATCAAAAGAAAGAGTACCTTATTCGATTAACTTTACTGGAGAATTAACATTAGCAGGCTGTAATTACTCACTTGGAAGGTATTTATGAGGATACCATGACCAACAGTTTTCTGCTTGTGATTTATATGCTTGCGGTAACGACAGGTGGTCAGGATATCAGTTTTGCATCTTCTTTCAAAGAGCCTGTTGTGCAGTGCCCTAGCAGCGTCCAACCAGGTTCACTATTACTTCATCATCAACCATCTTCTACCTGAATTTTCCTTGGATCCTTTCCAACCTAGTGTTTACCCAGCTCAACTCAATTAAGCTTATGACATCAAATGAGACCAACCTTTCTAACCTTTCCAGACTGAAGAATGAACACAACTCTTAGGACTGCACGCAGGGGAGAGAGGAGCCTGGTAAATTGGATACCTCCCGATTCTTCCTCTTTTTTGGACCTATGCATTAGTCTTACCTCTTTTCTTGTTATTAAACTGGTTATATCCTTTCCTTGTATCCACTAACACCACAAACTCATTTCATGGATATTATGAAGCAGCAGTCAGATGGTAGCTTTCTGTCTTTAATGATGTGTGCTTGAACCAATGACCTTGAAGGGAAAGACTCTGTAGATCTTTAAGCATTCCCTCGATACTCCAGGCCCCTTTATTCATCTAGTTTATAAGCAAAACCCGTGTGCAAAAGGAATGCTTACTCACAATTACTATTATGATCGTTCTGCTGTGGCAGTACATCGCACTGAAAAAATATAAATTATAAAGTGCATGGGTTAGTAAAATTTAAATCAAGCAAATGTTTAATATTAAGCCATTTCATCTTTTTCCAAAGTTTGGCAAATTTATTACAAAGCATTGAAATTGCACTTCAAGCCCTAAGGCTTGCAGTGTTGGAGCCTGCCTGATTAATGTAATTAAAAGAATAGCATAACTCAAAATTTATTAAAAATTAAATATATGTGGCCTTATTGTTTACTTCCAACTGATAGCATGATTTCTAGCTAAAAATTTGCACTGCTTAATACCTGACAAGTTGTTAAAGCATATCCCCTTTCTCCTGCTGTGCGTATGATTAAAAGAGCAGAGGTTAAACATGGCAATAAAAAAAATTGGGGAAATTCTATTTTTGGTCACAGTGGTGTTCAGTTCCCCCTTCTCATTTTCACAATAAGCAGGTGCTGCTGAAGAGGTGGAAAGTCTCATGATAGGAGGGCATCAAGCTGGAAAATGCTTCCTTGGATAGAATCTTCCTCACTTCCACGGTCACGAAGCATCTTGTATTGAAGCTTTTTACCTTAGCCAAGACCCAGCTTACGGGAGGAGCCAAACTGTATGAATCAGATTACTAGACCTATATAGCTTGTGAGGCCTGATCCAGAGTAATGTTCAATGCGTGTAAAGCTGGCAAGTTCACATGGCATAAAAATACACAGTCCTTGCGAGACATCTTCAAGTGCATGGCCAGCAAATGCTGGCTAGCGTACTGAGGGATCCCAGAGGTCTAAGAGACAGGTTTTATGCGATGGAAATCTAATTTTCTTCACTCTGAAACCAGAGTAAAAAAAGCTTACTCTTTTTTGCAAATGTTGCCTGCATATCTCCATTGTAGCCCTCCAAAGGGCACCAAGATGATTAGGGGACTGGAACACCTCTCTTATGAAGAAAGGCTGAGGGATTTGGGTCTCTTCAGTCTGGAAAAAAGACGACTGAGGGGGGATCTTATCAATGCTTATAAATACTTAAAGGATGGGTGTCAGGAGGATGAGGCCAGGCTCTTTTCAGTGGTGCCCAGTGACAGGACAAGAGGTAACGGGTACAGACTTGAGCAAAGGAAGTTCCACCTAAACATGAGGAGGAACTTCTTTCCTTTGAGGGTGGCAGAGCCCTGGCACAGGCTGCCCAGAGAGGTGGTGGAGTCTCCGTCTCTGGAGACATTCAAAACCCGCCTGGACGCGTTCCTGTGCAACCTGCTCTGGGTGACCCTGCTCTGGCAGGGGGGTTGGACTAGATGATCTCCAGAGGTCCCTTCCAATCCTATGATTCTATGATTTTCTCCTGCAACAATTCTGCACTTTCCTTCAGCCAGTGTACTGATCAGCAGCCCCTCCCAGTACAAGAGGTGGAAAACGAATGAAAAAATTAAAACAAGTTGGCAAATGTACCTATATATACATATTTCATGTTAGCACAGTTATGCTTTAGAAATTATGGCAACAGCAATAGAATTCTGCTGCTGTGATCACAGATAATCAAAGCGAGTGGAAAAAAAGCCAGTGCTAAAATATTTTCAAAGGTATGAAAGTCTTTACTGTTGTGTAATTTAAATTTACTTGCCATTACTTGAAATTTCTTTTTGCCTGTGTGATTAGAATTTAAATGCTCCCAAAGTATATTAACAAATATAATCCCTGTTAAATTACAGAAATACTGCAGCAACCTTCTCTTAATGTTGAAAACTAACTAAGGTCCTTAATTTACTATGGAAAATACAATGTAAAATTAGTTAAAATATTTTGAATAAAGAGTCTTATTTGGGAATGGTCCATAAGATGAACTTATACAGCCCTTTCTACTCTACTCAAACATACACACACACACATCACAAAGCTACAGCAGTATTTCATACAACTGTAAATATGGGAAGTTTGCATTTTTGCAAGAATATTCTTGAATTTAATAATTTTCAGTTTGAGGCCAAGTTTTGCTACCATTACATACCATGGTAATGTAGTGTCCATTTTAGATACAATCCTAGTAGATTCCCCTGAAATTACTTGGGGTACAGTGGATTGAGGATACCTGAATTGGATTGTAATTCCTAACTGGACACTGAAAATCTATACCTGACAGCAGTAGACATTAAAAGCCTTCTCATGGGTTATCCCATGATGAATTTGTCCAAAAATCTCCATCTCAACAATTTCTTTAATTTTCAAATTCAAGATGTCATTGATGAGTAGAAACTAATGTTCCCTGAAGACAGAGTTCAACCCAATATTCGCACCTCATTGAAGTTTTTATGCAGCCCAAGTAAATTGGGTCTTAACAGGGAACAAGGTGAGAAAGTCAATCTGACCACCAGGTAAAAACGAAACCACAATACCCCCCCTGCACCATTCAAATTTATCCCAAAGCAAAGTAATTTTTTTGCAGGACAGAAGAAAAAGTGCTGAAGTTGTCCTTTCGTAGCAGCATACACATTTTCCCAATTTATACAAGCAGCAAAAGCTTCAGGCAACCTTCTTGCTCTTTAAGAAGAAGCAAATGTACAAATCCTAGGTTATTTGTATGCTTTTTGTGTTTATTGTAGCATTGGGCAAGTTTACCGTACTCTTAATGAGAACCTTTATTTATTCCCCCTGCCACACTGATCTTACTCGACTTGACACACAGAATCCTGTAAGCGGCACAAATCTATAAAAATGGCCTTTTATACAACTGAATTCCACAGAGCGAGGTTTAGTTTTTAACAGTCATGCTACCTTTTCTTTACTCTTCATCCATTCTTCCCCAATTGATTTGGCAGAAAGGGAAAAGCAAAAATAAAAATAAGAAATCAAATCCTGTATTTCTGTTTAAGTTGGAGTTATTGATACCTATCTGATTAAGCAATTAATTTTGCTTCTAAAATTGGTAATACATTAACAGATAAGTACTAAGGAAGAAAGCAGGTTGTCTTTTTAATTGTATTTATTCACTACAAAGTGGAACAAGAACAATTCATGTTATAGTCTGCAAAGTGGTAAATGTATTAAAATAGCAATCAAGCAATGAAAAACTTTAGTGTCTAATTTCCAGTTCCCAGAGCAACCCACAGTCCCCTGTTTAATATAGCATGTCCTGTTGGCCGTTTAATGTACAGTCTTTAAACTTCCCTGTTTCCTAAATAAGCTCCCTTACCGCAGACTTGTACATTTTATTCTAATGCATATGGTTTGCTGCTTATTAGTTCGTGTAATGTTCCGGCTGCTATGAAAGAAAAAAAAAAAATAAAAAATCTACAAGTTCTCATTTTATCTTGCACTTGTCAAATATTAAGATTCTCCTAGTCTGTCAGACTTCTAAGCTTGTCTAATGTCTGTCATTTACATCCAAAATTAATAAAGTCTATCCATGCTGTATGATTTTTTCAGTTGCTCTGATTCTGATTATACACAATAATTTGTAATTTAAATTCAAAAAAAATGTGCCAATGTAGCAATGTGTTTGCGTTGTCAGTTTTAAAGGCTTGGCCTTTATGACTGATACCAAAGCCCTGTTCTTTCTGCTCATTACAAAGTTCCAGTAATGCTTGGACTGACCAATTACTTCTGGTAATTTGATTATGTACCCTCTTTCTTTTATTATTTACCCATTTAACTGAGGATTGATCAGAACAAAGAAAGACAATTAAATACACTGCAATAAAACCAGTATGAATAACAAGAGTAGGAACTGAAGTCAAGCCAGCAGTAGTTAGGCAACACGGAGATAAGACTGAAATCCTGTCTTTAACTTCTCCTATTGTGTTTTGCTGTGCCAGGGTTGTAAAGAAAATTATATTATTTTTACATTCAGTAATTCAGAGAGATATATTTGCAAGCGCAGCAAGGAGGGAGGGACAAAAGATAAAAACTCTGTCGTGGTAAAATGTGTAATGTTTGGCTCCTTATTTCCATCTTGACAATCTCTTGATTTCTCAAAGAAAATGTGATTATGAAACAGAAATGAACGGTTCAGTACTGAGTTACATACCAACACGCATGCACCTATCAATAGACTCAAGGGGTCATTCTCAAAATAGACAGAAACCGAACGATGGTTTTAGAAATCCCACTGGAGGGCACAGCAATGCACCACTGGTAGGACTTTTTTAAAAAAAAAGAAAATAAAATTAAAGGTCAGCACAACCTAGCCTCTAGCCCTGAACTTTCTTTTAATCTAGGCGTGCAGGGACAACTGTAACACTAAAATCTGAAAAGTCTCCCACAGCAAGCCTAAGTGAGGGTAAAACCTTTAAATACTTCATTTGAAATATGATCATTACAGGTAATTTAACATTTCTCCAAATGTAAATCTTCAGCTACATCCTAACTCCTGAAGAATACAAAAAGCTGGCAAAGTATGTTCCTTAGAACAAAAGAAAATCATTAAGAGTCCTAGATGTATAGCAGAAAGAGATGAAAATGACAAATAGATGTCATGAATACAAAATGAATGCTAAGAAAAACTCTGAGAGAATGTTAGGCAGATATTCAAAGTAGAATAAGCTATCAGGAACATCCCTATCGCTACTGCGTTTTATTAAACAAGAGAAGTATGTGGAGTCTACACACATTGTCAATGGTTGCAATGTATTGCAAATCTATTCACAACACTCAACATCCAGTCAATCTAAAGATATAGACCTGAAGTCCAGCCTGTTAGTGCCTAAAACTTGCCTACAGCCTTGATCAATCCAAAATTCAAGCACAGGATGTTTTCACAACTCTGAGACCATATTTGGGTGGCCTCACTGTAAGTGAAACATGCGACATTTATCTTTATCACTTAGAATCTATGCCATTTCCTTAGACTGTGTTCACAAGCTAAATTTGATACGCTCAGTCAAAATAAACTGCAGAGCAACTGCACAGAAGATACTGTTCCTTGTGTAGCATTATTTGAATAGAACAAAGAGTGAACAAAACTTTTACCAAGCACATGAATTCTAACACTGAGAAAACAGAGTAATACGTGTATTAGCATGTAATTAATGCAAAATGTTCTGTGCTCTGAGAGCAGTAACAATATTTTCTGCAATATGTTTTTATAATACTGTTGGATTCTTGTAGAACCAACCAAAAAAGATCAGAAGGACAATTCATCATAAAAAGTGGAGAGCACAATGTTAATGTAGTTCAGCTGAAAACATGCATGTTTGTTTGGGTTTTATCCTGGACACAGCACGATCTGCAGTGCAACTCAGCAGAACTTACGCGGGCTCTGACATAGGCTTTGCAAACAAAGACAAAATTTGAGGGTGAAATCAGTCTTGGGGGGGGGGGAAATAAGGCAAATAAAGTTCATACAAATACACGCCACCTTAGAATCTTAAGGTCAGCCAAAGATTCTGACCACCCTTACAAGTAAGAAAAAGCAAACATTAGGTATAAACAATTAAGTATTCCTCCTCAGTTGTTTTAAGTTGGGCAAGAGGAGACTCAGGATGACTTCACTACCAAATTTTCAACAGTGCAACGCAAAACCAAATCCTAAAATACTTCAGATAATAGTCTTAATCATGAAACACTCTAAAAGACTCCAGCTGCTGTCTTTTCTAGCCCACCCTGAGGAGATACAGTATGGTCTACCTATTTGATGCTGTTTTTCTGAGTGCAAAAGCTGGAAATATATAATGAAGTCTTAGCTTCTAGAGGCAACACAGAGGATTTGAGGGAGGCTCACAAAGCATGAGGTTCATTAAGGCTGATGAAAGTTACAGATAGGTTCCCATTTCCCAAAACTTGTACAAGAGAGAGTGAAGCTCAGCGAGCTGGAGCTGGCCATCAGCCCACACTGAAGGACAGAATTCCCGCCCTGCACTGTCACTAGCAACCTGTAAATGACTCCTGCTTCAGGCTCGAATGGTGAAAGAAATAGTATGGGAACTTGGTTCATGGCCTCTTTCTCTCCTGTCTGCACAGCTGCACATGGGCTACCTCAGCTTGTTCTCTTTAGGCGCTCACTAGGTACAGGGAAAGGAGGACATGAAGAATGCACTAAGCCCACATATATGGGTCTCCTTCCAGTACCATTTAGCAGCTTCTTCCCATATTTCTGGTGCCTCATAATATTGTTGCAGCGTATTCGGACTCTGACGAAAGAATTATGCATTACGCTTTGGATAAAGTCCATCCCTTTGCCAAATGTTTTCCCCATTAAGCCCTAATAAAAACCATTTTGAATGATTACACTGAACCTAAATGGTGTCAAAGTCTTCCAAAAGTCTAGCAAGCTACAAAGAACAAACAATACAAACGTTGAAGAAAACAGTTGTTTTGTTAATATGCTATTTACACAGCAGGGATCTTAGGATTTTTATCCATCTGTATATTTAGTAAGCAAGGCAAATTAATGTGAAGAATTGCCATTTCCTAAGTGAAAAGAAAAAACACAGTAAAGTTAAAGGAAGGCTCCCCCCAAACTGTCTTTCTCTGCTCCATTCCAGATAGACACGCACACCTCCCCCGTAGCCATGAACCACAAAGTAACTGGAGAGGATTCTTCACAGACAGATGTAATTTATAACAAAGGCAGGAAAAGGCAACCCTAACTCAGAGCTTGCTGCCCTTCCTATAAAGTTCACCTCCTTACCAAGAAAAAGCACAGAATAATTTGTTTGGTTTCTGTACTCAACTCCTTTTTCTTTTATTGTGAAAAGTTTCCATTGTCCTTTTATGTTTTGATTATTAAGTTTAAAGACTTGCCAAATAGCCCTAGATTGTTAACAGACCACCACTATTTAACTTTGAATGCTTTAACAAAATAAAGGCACAGTTCACATTAATATTCTATGCCCTCGTTTTATTTATTATCTTTTCTTTGAAATTTAAACAATTTTCCTAGCTAAGGTTTATTAAATGTAAGCCTAAGTAGCAATATAAGTTACCTCACATACCAACCAGACATCCTATAAAACTCAGCTTTCTAATTAGTAGCACCGCATTTTGCTGAGCTCGGCATATTTATAGCAAATCAAAATAACGTTTTAGGAATTAAATATTCAAGTACATCAGATTCAATTTTCAGTAAAAATATTTTATGCTGTATCTTATGACAAGTTGTAAAAATCAAGGTGAAATTAGAAAACATACAAACTTTCTGGTGCATTTTAAAGAGGGACTTTAAAGGATTGCAAAACTTGTCTGTTATTTAGACTTTGAATAAACTTGTCCTCATATCATCAGCTAAGAGGATAAAAATTTATATTGATTATATATCATCACAGTAAAGAAATACCATGCTGTTTATTTATATGAATAAGGTCAACATGTTATTCATAACATAAGGTCACAAGATGTATGAATTTGATTCATAAATATTCACCCTTGGGGATACATTCCCATGAAATATCACATCAATTGCCCATTCCACAGATACTTTTATGAATACAATTAAATATTCAAGACGACGAAAAGTTGCAGATAAAGGTAGGGGGTACAAAGATAGTTGTCCACTGTAGTATAAGTTCATGGATCTCTACCTGCCAATTAACAAAAATGATGCTGGAAACTTTGGAAACAGGGCAATTGCTCCGGCAAATCAGTCTCCAGTAAGTCACGCTGGACAAGCAAGTATTGAAATGCTACCTGCTGACAAACAATTAAACAAAAAAAGAGGTAGCTAAATTTGAATGAGCAAAATATAAATGAAACACAGTACCTTCTTGAATAACTCCTTGATCCATGCTATGTTACATGGAAGAGTTTAACACCGAAAATAGTATTGTTCTGCAGCAGACATAATGTATTTTGTTAATTCAAATAAAATGTGTCTTTTTTTTTATTTTTTTTTTTTTGGCAGAGTCCTTACAAATGTTGTTCTTTGAACTACCAAAAAAATTAGGATGGAGTTTGCGCAAATTACATTCTACCAACACGCCAGCAGCCGTCTACCTGGCTCTAACCGGCCTACGTACAAAGCTCTTTCAGTGCAGTTTGCCATGTTGGTGACCCAGCAACCTGCCTTCTAGATTCCTGGCTCCCCAACAGCATGCCTTAGGGACAACTGAGGACACATCACAGACCCCAGAATCATGTGGACCTTGGCTCCAGTAGAGCCAACTACACTGTATGGCACCAGCATGGAGCTTGGGCTCTGAAACGGTCTTCAAGAGCGCTGCTTTAGTGTAAGGGAGTTTAAACAGAGACATGTAAGAATAGGAATTTTGTTGAAAGTGTTTATTTTTTGTTTTAAACTGGGATTAAATCAAGCTGCAAAAATCTCAGCGTCTTCTATGAAACACAATTACTGATCGTTGCTCAGCTGCAGTTACTTCTGTTTAAGTAACACAGCAAGAACTCCCAAAAAGCATCAACAGAATAAGCTATTCAGGAATACTAGAAAAGTAAAAGAAAATTAATATCTTAATAGTCTTCCTTCAGGTACTTTGCTTAACCATTTTAAAATTCCCCAAGTCAATACATTTCCGCCAATCTCATTGTCTTCCATTAAAATTTACATATTGATTGATAAATATTTTCAAACATGTGCTACAGCCTTCTGATATAGCACTTAGTCATTTGGATCTTACAACATTCTGATAAATAGCAGAACCATGCCGTCATTAATACACTGCCTGTCCTTCCAGTCAAATCCTACAATTCCTAATTGACCTGCATTCCAGCAAATAAATAAGCCATTACTGCCGTTATCAGAACGATATATGTTTACACACACTCATATACAGAAATCGAGTTAGTATCTAAATAAATAATTAAAAAACTCTGAGAGCACATCTGTGTATATACTAATTCCTGCACAGTTCCAGAAATGTTTTACTGCCAACAATTCAAGTTTTTTTCCTCTCTCTCTTATTTAACATCACACAGTTAAAAAATGTGATGCTTTGTCAACTGTACAACTGAAATAAAAAGTTATGATGAGCTTCGAAATTTCCGTTGCTCTAGTGTCTTTAGCTTTTCATCCTCCAGCGTGCTGAGCAACGTGACTCCAGTCACTTCTCAGTTTAACTCTGTGTATATGAATAGGTCCATTGAAATAAAAGTTCCCAAGTGCTTAAAAAGAGGCATTTGTTTAAACACTGGCTGGGTCAGAACCATAGTGCTCAGCATACTGAAGCCACAGCCTATGGCAGCTACTTGGCATTTTTCCTGCCTGAATTTTTATTTCCATGACTTCACGCACGTTACTGAATTAAAAAGCAGGTTTGTTTTGTATTTGATGTTTCCTAAGAAAGTAATTTAAAAAACATTTGTCAATCATTCTCTAAACCAAGATTTGTAAAAGTACTCAGCACCGGCTTACAAATTCCACCAACTCTCTGGAGCTCTCACTGGCTTTCAGGGCAGCACAGTTCAGCTACCAAAACTCAGGAATGTTAAAATTGCTGTAGAAGACCATCAGCATGTGACCTACATGGAAACGTTACTGTTAAAGGTCAGCGTATCTCCACTACTGGCTACTGAATTTACCAAAGACAGTCTTTGAAAAACAAGGGTGATTTCTACTGTGCTTAAAATATTTCATGTAATACCACATACAATTCCAACAGATTCCACTTTTCATTCAGACTAATCACAAGTCCTTCAAGATCTCTCTGGTTATAGCCATAGCAAACTTCAAGATGAAAGGACTGAATATCAGTGATTTTTGTCACAAAACCCGCTGGCTCTCCAGCTGTTTACTTCAGTAATCTGGTCTTGGGCGCTACACGCTTCTGTAATGGACATCAGAAATTTCCCCTCAGACATCAAAAGACCAAGTACCAGTTTGCTAGTTTTACACATTCATAATCGTCAAATAATGAACCTACTCCTGCTGCTGTAGTTTTGATCTTCATAGTAGTAAAAGCTTGAGGAACATGGTTTGAAGAAAAAAATAAATAAGGACACGGAAATAAAAGAAAAATGGGATAAAACACAACATCAGTTTATCAAAGATACACAATGCCAAACTAATTTCATAGTTTATAAGATAACCAATTTTCTAGACAAAAGAAATGTGAGAGAGATGATCAGTTCATGACGGGGCAGGAATATCATACAGATGGGTCTGAATGACCTTGAAGAATATTCACTCTCGTATACAATGACGAATTGTGAGGTGACATTGTAAGGACATAATTTTTTAAAAACCTGCTGTGCACTGGGAGTACCTCAGCTGGAAAATACAGTAATAAAGGAGAACCAGAATAGGCGACCTATGACAAGACAGCCACCTGACGCAGGTATGAAATGCGTGACTGATTCTAGGACCTATCATGTAGGCTATTCCCAGTAGAGAACAAGAAAGCACTATTGATATTGTACAAGGCCTTGCTTTTATCTCAGCAACAATATTATGTGCAGTTTGGTCACTTATGTTCAAATAAAACTGATTTAAAGGGGAACAATTATAGAAAAAGGCCAACAGGATGACTAGAGGCTGGTAAGAATGTAAGAACGCATGTATCAAAAGCCTACCTTAAAAGCAAAGATTAGAGAAGGCTGCCTTTTCTACTTTAGCTAAATGAAGGCTGACAATAAGATTGCTGTCTCTTTGTACACTAGAAAAATAAACACGGGGGATGGAACAAGAACTAAAGGTCAATACTGGCACAAATTGGCACAAGGACAAACGCACGTAAGCTTGTCATGAGTACACTTAGACTGAAAATAAGAAGTTTTATAACCGTTACAGAAATCAGGCACCAGGGCAGCTTTCTAACTGGAATAGCACAGATAAAAAAGTTAACTTTCTAAGCCAGAGTTTGACAAGTTTCTGAAGAGGATTATATATGTTTTCCTATGAGAAAGTGGCACTAGAGCTGACAACTGAAGAGGTCCCTTCCAGTCCTATGCTCCTATTTCCTTCAAAGTAGTCTTGATGTCTTTGCCATGGTAATATTTACAAAACAAAGCTACAGAAAATCAACTCAGTGGTTTTAAGCGTTACAAATATTTGAAACCTTTGGGCTTTGAAAAGCATGCGCTCCATTAGCTGGGGAAGGAGTCTCTCTAGTGTGAACTGATACGCTTATGGAAATGTTCTGGTTTCATACATCTTTAAAATGCAGTTCCCAAGAAATCATTGAGCAAATTTGTTTAAACAATGATTGATTACGCAATCTAAATATGCAACACCTAAAGAGGATTACATATCAAAGTCAAGTTCCAGACTTCAGGTCTTTTGCCACCCGAAAAAAAGCTTTATTAGCTTTCAAACAGTATATTCTTCCTATCCACCCCCTTAAATTCAAACACAGAAGGGATTTTGTTCAACTTTTCATAAAAAGACCCAACCCACAATTGGATAAAGACCAGACATAGTCCGAAAGCTTAATGTTTCAGCAAGTAGGGAGTACATGGAAAGAAAGCATTAATGGAAACTGTTTTGGAACTCTAAGTACAGAGGATGATATCTAGTGACTGCTATAATACTGAATCTGCACTGCCATTAAACTTAATCTTCGATATTTTTATTGCAACCTGACCCACTATGACATCTCTAAAGAAAATTACATTGTACACTACTATTTCAAGAAGTCAAACTTAGCTAGTCATCTGGGCCATAAAATAGCAGATTACTCCATCAGGCTGGCTAAAGCAACTAGGAATAAAACTAGATTTACCAACCACATTATTTTTATTAGGAAATGTTTCAAAGCAGACATAATCCCAAAAGACCTTAGCCTCATTCCATCCAAAAATACACAACAGAGAGTGGTAAAAACATGAACTGCATTATAAGGTACAATTTGTAAATGTAAGAAAAAAAATACAAGATGTGCTGTAATATATCATCCTATCAGAGCAAAATAAATTAACTGAACATAGAAACGAAAAAGAATAAAAACTTCAACACAATAGATGTATTAACAATTTAAACCTGTGTTATAAGATCTGACATGTGTTAATAGGAATTGCTCCATTGAATCCGTGCACATCAAGATTTAGTCTGTACTCCTTTTGCTTTCTTTGCAATTGCAGGCTAATATAGGTGTACTAAATCACAGTTACAGAGTAAAACCTCCAGAACAGGCAAAAGGAAAAAACCAGTATCTTTAACAACAATATTCACGAAGAACTCTGGTACGTTAGCACTACATGCATTTTATTTTGGATCATAGCCACAGAACCGCTAAAGCACTGCTGCTCCTGTAATCATTCTAAATGTGGGGAACTGCTCATAATAGTAACAGGAAAAAAAGCAACGAATTTACTTAGCAGTCCTAACACTTCTCAGTAATTCCTTGTACCGTCATGTTTTCTAACAGGTATTCATGCATACATAATATATAGGTCTTTGTAGATCTGGAATGAAGGAGAAGTAAGGGATTTAAAAGCTGGAAGAGCAAGTTTTAAATTTTAAATACTGCCAAAGTAGGTTAGATGTATTATGTGTGTTTTATCATCTAACCAAGCATTCATGTCTTTCAGTTTTAACCTTTTTTTTCCTAGGCAATGTGATCACCTCAGGCAGTTTGGTTTAAAGGCTTCAGCCAACGTAAAATATATTTAAATTAGCCAGGCATTTGTTACTTTTTTTTTTTTTACTTAAATACTGTCTGTATTTTACAAAGGTGGTTCTATTATGCTAGCCGCATCAAACGCAGAATATTAATCAGACTGCGAAGCTCCACTAATTACGTGCCACATTTAAGTAACTTAAATTTTGTTAAGTGGCATGGCCACAGATATTGTATGCATAATCTAACTGAGTTTTGAGTCATTTCCCTTTTCTTGTCTGATTTTATTCTACACAGGAAATGACAGGGTCATTTGGAAATAACTGCAGTGAAAGATCAAAAAGGAAACCTGATTGAGAACACTGTATAATTGCCTGTGCTAGAGAAAAAAATAAAATCCACTGAGTTTACAATCCACGGCTATAAGATTTCTCTGGAAAACACATACTGCAGTTTCTCTAAAAGGATATCCATTACAACACTAAGTACTGCTTTTATTTGTTCTAGCTGCATCTCTTTTAAAGAAGCAGATCTTCTCATTAGGCTATTGGACTTTTATTCAGTAGGTAACGCTTTCGGCACACATGGAGCACAAATTTACTCACTGAGTTAGAGCAAGCCATTTCAGTCGACGCAAATCATTTCAATTGAAGCAAGTAATTTCTCTGACTTGCCTCAAAGTCTTCATTTGCAAAAGTAGATAATACTGTAATTAAGCTCCTGGAACACCATGGGTTTTGTTATTTGGGCAAATCTGGCCATTACAACTTACAGTCCCCCATTCCAAAAGAATAGACTTCTATTGCTGGAGCTAAAAGAAAACTTCTTAGACATTAGCACACTCAGTTTAGAATAAGGATCACATCCATCTGTGGGCCACGGTGTGTCTACATGGGCTTTTTTTTTTTTTTTTTGGAAAGACATTGATCTACACAGCAAGACAGCAGTCAGCCTTTCAGCACAGATTTATCGTCTGCTTTCAGTACGCAGATTTCCCAGTCCATCTCCTGCCCCCTTCTGTTTCCTGAGCAGATGCACTGCAGAGCACACGACTCCCGGCGTGCTCCTGCCATAGCCTTACACACCAAGCCACATCTGCCCCACTTGTCAGTGTTTGAGCTCTTCATCTAAGGTAATGCAAACATAGATGGTAATGCTTTATGGATAAGCATTCTAAATATAATAAAGTTGTAGCAAAAGAACTTGAAGTCTACGTTGGGTTCACCTCTCATCACGTTTTAACACATGAAGCAAGCGCAAATAATGCCATAAATTAGTATGTGTAGCTTCAATGCCTTAGCCTGTTACTTATTGAAGAACAATCTATCACCCTATCAAAATAAACTCTACAGGTATATAAGTATTGATTTTCTTGGGCACTGCAGTGTGGTTGGACAGATTAAAGACTCTTTGCCATGGAATTCAGAACACAAAACAGATGGATTAAACTGAACTGGTGCATAGGTAAGAAATGTCCTTAAAAGAGCTATGGCTAAAAATTGCCATGAAGTTTTTTGTGACAGTTATAATTGTAGATTGCACTTGTGCCTGCGATGGAGCGTCACCAAAGTAATTCACAGGAACACATTTCTGCCATTCCTTAGTGGAGGTGGTACCTTCAGCGGAGGTGGTACTCCCCAGCAGACAGACTGTGCACAGCAACCACTCTTCCGTGGCTGGGACAGCGTACACTGATCTCAGCCATCCAGAAATGGGTTTTAAGAAAACAAAAAGACATTTCTTTTAAGCTAGTCTACAACTGATAAGATACATTACCCAAATTTACAGGAGAAATTACTTAATCAAAGCCTCATTAAAAATAATTTCACCAATTAGAAAGCGTCAACCAGCCATCGATCTGATTAGCTAATATAAAAATCAACCCTAACACAGTACGCTGAAGTCCTGCTCTACTTACGGAATGACAGTTTTGTCACTGATTTCATCATAGTTGGAATTTTAACCCACCTTACAAATTATTAGAATAATTTCCAAATATTTGCATCCGTGTCAAGAAGAGTAATTCTTTTTTATAATATGGCTATTTAAAAGCAACACAGGAAGAAATTATCCCACATCGTTTATAGAGTCAAACCACCAGTTTAAAGTGCAAAGAAAATTTTTCCAGTGCATTAACTTTAACTTCACTGTGTACTGATAAGCTAAAATATGAGTGCCATCAAAAAAAACTCCACTACCATGCCTCTCTAAACAACCAGTTGTCTCCCAATATAAATTATAAAATGTAAATCCTTTCCAATGTATTGTAACACATACCCTCAAAATGCACAGTCAGGCTAAAGGAAGGTTTATTTGATGAATTGACTCTGTCCATTTGATTAAAGACCGCATCCTGCATCAATGCATTTTCCTATGTATTTTTTCACATATAAGATAGAATACATGGCAAAGTTTACAGTCAAGCCAGTTCACTGTTATTAACTGAATGCTTTCAAAATGCTGAATTTCTAGCTAGCTCGTTTCTTTACAGGCAGTATAATTGACTACTGGTGGCTACAGTAGAAACAAAACTCTGTACGTACACATGCATACATAAATATTAGGACTGTGGTCAGACCAGGCTTGGTACACAACCTTTTGTGATTTTGATTGCTTATTTAAAAATAGAGTCAGACTCATGCATTGCTAATTCAAATTACATGCATCAACGTATAAATACATACACAAAAGTATTCTTGATTTAACGCAGCTAACATCTTAACCAAGCAATGCATTTACACTTTTTTGAAATCCAAAATTAATTTTGAATATGAAGATCAAAACATCTAACTTGTATTCTTTAATCAGCCATTTTACGTTAGTAATGCAGTAATGTTGACATGAAGTTGCTTTGAGCAATATAAAACATATGCCACGGTGCATTCATTAAATAACTCTGCATAATGAGTTCCATCTATATAAATGACTTACCTCATTACTTATCACAACTTCTTCTCTAGGACTGTGGAAGAGGTATTCATATAGTTTATACTGTTTAAATAAGCTGGAAAACAAGAGAATATAGTATTACTACAGCTGTAAATCTTTGGAAAGGTAACAATATTAAAAATTCTGTTAAACTAAGAGTTACTCTCCAGCATGGTAATGCTCCAAGTTTTAAAAAGAAATGGTTGGTTAACTGCAGATATAATATGCAGAATATTTAATTTACAGGATTGAGTATCAGATGGCCATAAAATATACAGTATGATCGTTAAAAATACATCCACTTTGTCCTTATGAAATTGAACTCTGAGAAGACAAAGTTCTACTCTGAAAAAAGTAATTCCCGAAACACTTATCACCAGGATATTTATGCCTTTAATAGTGGACAGCAATAGTGGACACGAAGGAAACAAAGCCAAATCAGCTTGCAGATTCTGGAATGGGCTGCCAGTCCAGGGAGCAAGTTTGGTCTTGGAACACCAACACAGTAAAGAATGGAAGCATCTATTCTCTCAAGGTCATGTTTCAAAAATCAGCATTGGATTTCATAGAAACATAGAATTCGTCATCATCATAGAATGAATCATCATCATCATCATTTCCTCAAAGAAAACCCCAAAAAATGACACACTGGAGTTTTGTGTATTACAACAGAAGTAACTTTAAGTAGACTTTCTCAATGGCCTAAAATATTTATCTTCCTTAAAACATACATGGTTTTCCCTTTCACGTGTTTTAAATAATTTTCCTTGTTCCCTTTCCTAATGATCAATGATATGTCATTTGTTTAATCAAAGGTTTGGTTTTCACAGTCCATCTGTTACAATTACTTGTTCTCTTAGAATCATGATACAGAACTTCTGGCTTCTATCATGTCATTTTGACACATGACTTAAAACACAGCTCCGTGATTTCATAGCAAGTCCAGGTTGAAGAATGATTCCAAGAGTTTATCGCGCTCCTGCCCGATGTACCCATGAAAGATACAGCAATATTTGCAGGTAACATCTGTAACTGGTTCCTGTGCTTTCCAGCTAAGGACAGAACACAAGTTCTTTTCTTAAGAAAGCCATCACTTGCGACGGCAATGCCTCTTTGCTTGGCACTTACAAGGAATTACTTACATGGAATACTGAAGCCTGCTGTGAGGAGGGCTTTGGACTAGATGGCCTCCAGAAGTCCCTTCCAACCTCAATTTTTCTATGGATCTATGAAAGTACCTACTGCACCCAACATACACAATTATCCAGCTAAAGGCACTGCTACTAGCTGCAGGGTATCATGCAAATGCTATGAAAACATGTTTACAATGCCAGTGCCTGGCCGCACAACCCAGCACAGGCTGCTCTTTGGGACGTGACGCTGCCCGAGGCTCTCAGCTCCTGCAGGTCAGCTGGTGGTGTCCCATGGTTCTGAGGCTTCTCTCCCACCCCGGCACAGCCATCAGAAGGGCTTGACCAGCCAGCTGCGTGCAAAGCGAGAGGCTGCTACGGTGGGACATAGGTGTCTGAAACACAGTCCTGGCTCTGGGAGGCAACGGGGATGCCAGCTGTGGGACCTGATGCTCAGTACACACTATTGTAGCTGACTGTCCTTCCCTGAATTACCACCAGTACTTATATGCTGCCACAGTACCAGAAGGTCCACGAAATACTGCAGACCAGGGGCGATTTTGCTCTAATTTAAGCAGTGCTGAAGTGCCAATTAATGTACAGCAGTGGTTCTTCCAGCCCACAAAAGCAGCTCAGAATTAGGAGACTGAAATGGCAGCATGGCCTGCCTCTCTTACATGACAACTGCACATCTTCCAGCGGCCAAACGCATCTGCGAAACTTTCAAATACGTTTTTACCCAAATGGGTGCAGACGTTTTTGCACATATGTACAGATGCATTTCCTAATTTGGTAAGAAGTATTATGGCAGCCTCATCGAACATTTGGCTCTTTAACTGCCATATAAAAGTTTTATTCTACAGTTACTTTTAATTTATTCATTCAATTACCATTAGTTAAAAAACAAATTTGTTTATGAACTTGCATAAGGAATTTGGCTACCATAAATTACAAGTTCCCTTCCCCCAAACCCAAAGCACATAAGCAATCAAGTTGTTACAATATTTGCCATTTCATTTGCCATAAATTTTTATTGCAGTACTTCACCAAAGAATTCCTGCCATGTTTCAGTGGAGATACAGGAATTAAGTTTAAGCAGACTTCAGGACTTAAAATGGAAATGACTCACACCAATTTATGAAAACACATGTCCCCCCCTCACATACACATTTATTATTTGGTAAAATTCTAACAGGGATTATTTGAAAAAGGCAAAAAATATTTTATGAACACCACAGACACACAAGAAATAAGATATTATCTTTCAAACTGCACTGGCAGAATGTAACATTTCAAACTTTCTTATTTATTCTAATGCCTTGGAAAGGTGCCAGACTTACAGTACCTGAAAATCAGTTCTTTCCCTTCCCTCTAAATGTGTTATATTCTTTATGGACTATGTTACAGATACAGATAATTTATAATATTCCCCAAAATAGAAGTAATTACATTCGGCGTTTCTGAATTTTATTTATTTATTTTAAAGCATGCTTTTTAAATGCTCTTTTAAATGCCCTTTAAATCAAATAATGTAAATTACACATCAGTATTTATTATGAAACAACAGTGTAGTTTTATTTCTTCTATCAGGCATTATATAAAATGCTTTTTTGTTTATATCTATCGTGAACAATTAAAAAATTCCATACCAACATTTTTAGAAGTTACACAAAAATAATTTTACTCATGCAAGTGAGATTGTTAAGAATAGACCCTCTTATGATGTCATATGAGAGTCTGAAGGTGATTAACAATGACATATTTCCCTAGCTCCACTGCTTCTGAAAGAAAATGTCAAGAGTTATGTTGATGTGTGTTTGCCCAAGGAGACAAGATAAAAAGATGATAACTGTCACCTTCCACCAAACCTGAAGGTGTCATTATAGCTGCTGCACAGTTTGTGCCAATGTGGTTAAGCATTTGTCCCCATTTCCATTATAAATCCCATGGGTTTATAGCTCATCTGTAAAAATGTGATCTGAACTAAAACATGTCATACTATCTTGAGTAGAAAAAAAAAGCGATAGGCCTCTCATTTAAAATTAAACAAAAAATGTGAAGAACAAGAAAAAATATTGCAGCAATACATTAATTTGAATCGTAATAAAACTCAGTCAACCTATTTCTGAGTTCATAAAGTTCAAAATACACACACATAAAGAAGTGTGCTGATTCAGTTCTTATTTAGAAAAAAAAAATTCAAATGACTGAAACAACGTATTGTATAAACTGGACACATATGACACACTGCAGTGTATGGGTATATATCCATGACCTTGCAACAGTACATACTTGTAATAAATTGAGCAGTTTGAACATACAACCACATATTTGGTGGCCAAAATACCATTCTGCTGCAAAAATCTTGTGGCTTGATTGTATTCCCACCCAGTTAATACTTCGGTGGTAGTAGGATGGAGCACCTAATCTCTTGGATGAAATTCTTGCAACTGTGAAGGAATTATTTCATGGACAAGATATCTTTCAATGGATAATTTACACAAGAGCTGTGGACATGCTATGTGGAAAGAACATTTGTTCCAAATAAATATGCAAAAGGCAGAGACAGGAAGGGAGAAGTAAAAAAAGTTGAGTGAGACATCTTAAATGCCAAGTTTCCTTTTAGTTTAGGGCTAGTACTTGGCAGGACATTGGTTTGCCTTGACTAAAGGAATTTGAGATTTAAAGAGATGTTCTCATTTCATATGGGAGGAACCTGAAGTTTTTTATATTTTCATTTTTATATGAAAAAGAAATAAAAGAAAAAAATGAGAGAGCAGGAGAAAGAGACAAACTTCATAGCCCAATTGTAAGAGAAATCACCCGTGATGGATTTAAATCCCCAGTCTGAATCTGAGTACCCTAAACTGGAGGGATATCAGCTGTCCTAGTACTTTTGTCTGTCTTCCAGAGCAAATACTTTTCTGCATCCAAGAAAACACTCTAAACCACCATTCAGGTCAGAAAACGGGCTGAAAGGTACAGCTGTAGTACAGCATATGAGCATATATTACAACAGTACCTTTTCCATTTTCCATCTCCTTGCCCCCCAGATTCCTGGGTGATACAACAGCTTGAGAACCCTTCTGTCCATCACGTACTGGAAACAGTGATATATGAGTATAGCCACTGTCCTAACTATGGCATTTCAGTGGAGAAAAGTCTGTATACATTACTGTATAGTTAAGACTTTTCATGGAGAGGTGTGATTGGCTGCCATTAGACGCTTAATTTTTTTCTCAGATAAATAACTGAATTACTGCCGTTTGCATCTCTTTCTGTGTCTCTGTTTAAAAGCTGAGACCTAGCATGAAACCTTTTCATGTAGATACTGAACTTTTGACAACTTTGAAATGCAACACTTTTGTGACTCATATATGACCATAGCCTTAATTCCGTAAAGTACTTAAATTTAAACCATTTAAGAAGTCCACTAGAGCTGTCAAGGCCAGACAAATACTTAAAGCCCCAGGATTTTGTTCAACTGGAATCCAAAACCAGAATGCTTTAAGAGCAAACCAAGAATGCTCTCTATACATTACTCTCCCCTTTCCCTTTTATCACCCAAAACAAAACCCAGAAGGAAGCTTTTCAGCACAATCTTACATTTTGATAAACTTCCAGCGTAAATTAATTTCATGGGCTTTGACATCTGAGGTCAGATCTTTACTGCCACTTGCATATTCTCTCTTCTTTTTAATGTTTTGAAGTTTGGTGTCTGCATTATGTTGGCACACTATGAACATAGCCAATTAAATACCTGTAACTTATTTTATCAGCCAATTTCCTACCACATTAAATTATTCAAATAAGAAATAACAGATCTTGTAGAAATAAATACCTGATATTCAAGTAATCAATGATTGCTTTGGCTTGCTCAATGCTGAAGAAATTCAACTCGCCACTTCTTTCTGAATCAGTTTCTCCTATTCCAGCCATTGCTTTTCCAAGTTCTTTTAAATTATCTCCCAGGGTCATATGTTTGTCTGCAAAGAAATCCCAAAGAATAAAAACTAAGTATAAAGATGACAGGGTGGGGTGGGTTTTTTTGGTCCATTTTAATTGTAAGACTTCTTGAAGCTTAAGAAGTTACATTACAAACCATGTAGAAACTTAAAAAGCAACAGCAGTCAAACATTTTTGTCTGTTGCCATTACTCATATCAATAAAATGTGCATTAAAATTCCATCACAAAAATCACTGATCCACCTTCATAATGTAAGGATCACAACAACGGGTGTTTAAAATACTACAGCTTGGCCTCTTATGCAGAGATAACCACAGGCAGAATTGTATGTAAATTTGAGATGCATAGTATGCTTATCTTTGAAACAAATTTACTACTCTTTATGTATTGTAAAAGATTGGTCCTCCGACCACGCCCCTTGCAATATAAACCAGTAAAAACAGATACAAAACCAGATGTTAAAAAGGGTAACCATTTTTTTAAGTGCTTACAGCCATAATTGATTAAACATGAATATGCGTAATATTTTGCATGTATCATCAAACTTGGGAGGCATTTTGCACCTGAAAATTCTCAACTGTATCAGCGTTCGCTTTATATCAGTGAACCTTTAAAAAGAAAGGATTCATCTCTCTGATTTGCACACAGTCTGTGCCATGAGCAGAACCACGGTGGAGTTAAAAAAAAAAGTTTTGAACACAGTTTACTTGTTCTTTTTAAGTCTAAAAATATCTAGAGTAGAAAATGGGGAAATATCCACCAGTGGTGAAATAGATTTGTTTTCCTTATTGTTTTAATTCTCTAC
This sequence comes from Dromas ardeola, assembly GCA_013398915.1. Classification (NCBI taxonomy): domain Eukaryota; kingdom Metazoa; phylum Chordata; class Aves; order Charadriiformes; family Dromadidae; genus Dromas; species Dromas ardeola. The sequence continues at coordinate 81,708 of VYZM01018196.1, forward strand.
TGATCTGCTCCTTGGTTCTTTGTACAGAAAACAAATTAAAAAACTTACAAGATTCGGGTCTTTATAGTTTTGCCCTTTAGTGGTACAGCAATCAAAACCCTGAAAATTTCACCTCAGTTTTCAGTAACAGAGGCAGCACAATATAAATAACCATAATGGAAGAAACAAGAAAGAAATACAGAGAATGTGGAGGGAATAGAATGTAATACAGTAGAAGCCATGGGAAATGAGAAAGAGCAATAGAACCAGANCCCTTTAGTGGTACAGCAATCAAAACCCTGAAAATTTCACCTCAGTTTTCAGTAACAGAGGCAGCACAATATAAATAACCATAATGGAAGAAACAAGAAAGAAATACAGAGAATGTGGAGGGAATAGAATGTAATACAGTAGAAGCCATGGGAAATGAGAAAGAGCAATAGAACCAGAATCATAGAATCATAGAATCTTCATGGTTGGAATTTTGAGATCGAGTCCAACCACACACTCACAAAACCCCTACAATTTCTGCCACCAGAGCATGCCCTGAAGTGCCAAATCTACACGTTTCTTAAATACCTCTAGGGATGGTGACTCAACCACCTCCCTGGGCAGGCTGTTCCAGTGCCTGACCACTCTTTCAGAAAAGTAATTCTTCCTAATATCTAATCTAAACCTCCCCTGCCGCAACTTCAGACCATTTCCTCTGGTCCTGTCATTATTCACTGGGGAGAAGAGGCCAACACCCACCTCTCTACAGCCTCCTTTCAGGTAGCTGTAGAGGACAATGTGGTCTCCCCTCAGCCTCCTCTTCTCCAAACTAAACGTGCCCAGTTCTCTCAGCCTCTCCTCGTGTGACTTGGTCTCCAGACCCCTCACCAGCCTCGTAGCTCTCCTCTGGACACGCTCCAGCACTTCAATGTCCCTCTTGTACAGAGGGGCCCAGAACTGAACAC
>VYZM01018196.1:93360-146240 GCA_013398915.1 Dromas ardeola
AAACCACACCAGCAACACAGGCTGTTATTTGTATTATTATAAGCATTTTGTTATCAAGCTGTCAAATACTTCAGCAGAAGCAGAAAATCTTGAAGCTGTCTACATATATAGTTAAGGCAGACACAGAAATGCATTCACTGTTCCTGTTTGTTTTCAAAAAAGCCCCACTTGTCCGCTCCCACAGTGGGAAGTTAAAATCAATAGTTGCTATTTTTAGTCGTAATATTTCTTTTGTTGTCAAACAAATAAGGAAATAAAAATAGTAACGCTAATTTCAGCTACATTCAAAAGAGAAATGTGCAGATATGTCAAATGCAAAAGATAAAACCTATATGGAAGGAAAGCTTTCAGAGGACCATCATAAACAACGCATGCTGATAGTGGCCTTTTAATAACAAAACATGGTTCAAAAATTTCATACAGCCCAAACGTCAAGATTTATGGACGACCAAATGTAGTATGACATTAAACTTTACTGATGTTTTCACAGCTGCAGACTACTTACTGGGAAAAACGTTGTTAAAAATAAAGCAGCGGCAAGACTTGTTAAGATGACGATTCAGATTTTCTAATATGCTTTCTGCAGAAAGTACTTCCAAGTCTGAACAATTATAAAAATATTCAATTTAAATCAAAAGGAATTGTCTCTAGATCTAAGAAACAATATGACAAAGATAGCAGCAGAATACAGTGTTCTGTACAGCTAACATATAGACCATGCAAAGCTAACTTCAGCCAAAACTGGAGACTATCTAATTTAATTTATAAAAATGCACAATTCCATAGAGTTTACAATAAAAATAAATCATAAAGGATAGTGGAAAATATTGCAAAGGTAAGCTATTGTGTGTAGAACAAAGTTCAATACACAAAAAACAGAAAATATATGAAAAAAAACCAAACCCCGTTCACTGAATTCCTCTAAAGATTCCTCTTATAAAGCCACGAAGTAAAAATGACGAAAATTTCAGTGGTACATTTCAAGGGGATGTACAATCTATTTTTGACAGCCTGTCGTTTCCCATCCAGTACACCTTGTATCCTTTCACTGTGATCTAACTGACTGCATTACCCCAGTGTTACGCCGCTCCAACTGCCAAAACATTTACTGAGAACGCTAACAGACAATACCGTGAAAGACAAATATATTTTTTCATAAAGCATTTAGAATACGTAATCATACATTTCACAGGGAAGAGGATTTATTTAAGGAAACCTAAATGTTAAGCTTTTGTACTGAATATCGCTAGGGTAGCTTAGTGCCAACGGAGGCAACCATTACACTGGCTGGATGCAGTTAATCACTTCCACCACAGTCACGGTAACTTCTTGGACATCTAAGACAACAGCACAGCTCAACTGGAAGAAAATTATCTCGTAGGAGCTACGACTATATAGACAGGCTTGAGGCAGAAATTCTGAGCGGACGCAAGACCTCATACGTTCTTGGGAGGAATAACTCGTATTCTTCTACGTCTTTTGACGTGCAGCACGAGACGAGTTGCCCGACTGTCAGAAATCACGCCTCTGCCAACCAAGTCAAAAGTTGCAATGCAAAAAAAAAGAAAACAAGAAAAAAAAAAAACCAAAAAAACCCAGAGGAGGCCAAAGAGAGGGGAAAAAAGCAAATATCAAGGAGAATGCTGTGGATTTGCAAAATCCTCTAGTTACCTAAAGCAACGAAAGGTGAGAAACACAGGCGTGATGCTGCTGGGCGGGAGGCGTGAGCTTCACCCCCCAGCGCTCTCTGAGGGGAAACCGCACGCCTCCCCCTCCGCGCTCCCAGACGCGGGGATCCCCCCACCGCCACCGAGCCAGGAAACACCCATACGCTTAAGAAACAGAAACTCTCCCTTAAACTCTCTCGGGGACGAATGTTACACAGGTACGTACGCCCAGCGCTGCATTTTTAACACCTTTTTACCTTCTCTGAAGCTTAGCAAAGACATTTAAAGTAAATTACAGAAATAAAGGAGAGGGCGCGGGGGGCGGCCCCAGCCCTGTCCCTGCCGCAGCCCCTCACACCGCCCCCCCGGTCCCGCGGGATGAGCCAAGGCCTGTGAAGGGCCCGGGGGGCCAGCGCAGGCCCGGCGGAGGGCAGTACCTGCCCCGGCACCGCCATGTTGCCCGCGGCTCGGCGTCGCCGTCGCCCAGGGAACGGGGGCGGGGCGCGGAGCGGAGCCCTCAGCCCGGCCGGGCGCCATCTTGGCTGCCTGAGGGAAGCGTTAGCCCAGCGGCGCCGGCGGCCCTCTCGGCTCTTGAGCAGCCTGGCAGCCAGCCACTGTCACACCCGCACAGTGCACGCAGCGAAGGGCACGGGTGGTGTTTGTAAGGGGGGCGCAGGAACATAAGGACAGGGCGGCATGGAGCCTGTGAGAAGGCGGCAGAGGAGGCGTGAGGCACTGTGGCGCGGCCAGGGCTGCGCCGCCTCAGGGGTGATGCCCACATCTGCCTTCCCCAACCAGCGATGGCGAGGCCTGCGTGGAGAGACTTCATGAGGCAACAGCATAGGAACATCACGCACCAGGAAGCAATGTTTCCATGCCTGTTTTAATTTAGATCTTACCGTTTTCCTAATTCAAACAGTGCCAGTAACTACTGTAAGCCTTGTTTGAATAACAAGGATAGCATCACGCAGTTATCCCTGCACCTACCCTAACAACACCCCAACATTTTCAGCTTCTTGAAAACCATGTTCAAACTAAATACCTAAACCTAAATACAGTTCAAGAATGTCAACACCAATTACTACAGCTCAGATGTCAGCGGGTGTAAATCAGCAGGTCTGTTGGGACCCATGGAGAGATACAGAGTTACTCCAGCTAACCGAAATGTTCATATTTTATGTACAATTTAGGAATAATTTACAAACTATAGCAAGTGGAAGAAGACTTAGAGACTGAACTCCATTTTCATTACAATATACATCAGTATTTCTTGTTTCTCCTCTTCGTCCTACACTTTTTTCATTATTTTTTTTTTTTAACTAGGAAGACTAATAAACTAAGCTATGTTGAAACGCGTTCTGTCAGATTTGTGTTGCATGCAGACTCGTAGCAGCAGCAACAATTCAGAGTAATAGCACTTACCTGTAAGAACACGAAAAATGCAAGCATTTGGTGGGTGAACAGTAATGAGAACAAAGAAAAAGCTAAATTATTTTGCAAAGTATATTGATGTGCTGAGGGAGCTGGTATGACAAAACAATTTCTTTGCAGTGCCCCACATAATGCAAGGACCTCCTGGGATTCCTGCAGCTGTTTCAAGGTCTGCTACTGTTTCTGAGCGGTTTGCCACTTTCTGAAGGTTATCATCATCAGGTTTTTTTAAAATGTGCAAACCACTAAGTACAGTACCTGTGTCTTAGTTGGGTCACAAGAGACAAGAACCTGCCCATTACCTGCTAAGATTCTGATTTATAGTTTGAGATTCAACACATACATAGCTCCTCTTCCTGCTCAAACACCCTGACCCTCGCTGACACACATACACCAATCGCGCTTCCAAAAGGAGGCAGAAATCCGTTTGAATGAGGTTCAGAGAGCTGGATCCTGCAGTGTTTTGTAGAATTATTCATCGTATTTTAAAGAATTGCTTAGCTCTGTGTAGAGCCCACACTGTGAATTCCTACAATTTGTGCCGTGCTCTGTAGCTGACAGCAGTACAGCTGCAGTTACTTCCCCTTTTACTGTGTATATAAATCTAACCAAATAAGAACATTATTCAGAGCTGCAAGCACCACACGCAGTAAGGTGTAAAAACTAGGGAATTAAATGTGATATTTGGATGCAATATAACATAGTATACTTTCATTCTGATGTTACCTAGTTGGTAACAGGTAGATTTTGGACTTAACCCTGCATTCCTCTGGTCCCGAAAATGCCCACCGACTTCCATGAATGTTTTCAATGTGAACGACATGGAGGCTCAAAGCCCTTAGAAGGAGCTAATTCGATTTCTCTTACTCAATATTAAAGGACTGTATTCTTTCTTGCACAAAACCTGCACTGAGCAGGCTGATTGAAGCTGAGCTCTGATTGAAGCTCAGCCCACATATCCAGTAGTGAGCTCCTTAACTTCCAACTTTTCAATTTAAATTTTTAGATAGTCAGTGTCACAAAGGTTAGATGTAAAAAAAGATTCAACAGTAGCGTTAAGCCGTTCCTTCTAATTTCATCTGGATGCTTCGTGTTTACAAAACCCACGCTTTAATGCACATGTGAGCATTTAAGGCAACTTCTTAATTTCCTTCAAATGCAGGAAAAAGTGCAACAGACGTAGTGATGTTAAAACTCTGATCTAGTCTTTTTCAACTACAGGTAACCAGGGCAGATTTTCTGTGCTTATGGTCACAGACAGGCCAGGTCAGAGAAGAACAGCTCTTGCAATAGAGCTCCTCCTTCTCCACTGTGTGAGATGCCAAGGTTCCAGCATGTGTAATTTAAACAGACCATATTAGAAAGCCTGGCCTTACACAGTGTTACACAGTAAGTGCTATTCTACTTATCTGAGAAGCAACCAGAGTTGAGGTTTCTGAGGTTGTTTTGCCAAGGCCGCTATCGCCCAGCACATGAGTATCTGAGGGAACACTTTCCTCTTCTTTCCGTCTTTGATGAAAGCTCTTTGGCTCATGGTGCCTGGGCCACCTCCAGCCTGTTAAAGATAACCACGTGGCCCGCTTACACTCAGCTCTGGCAGGGGCTGGGCAAAGAACTGGTCGCTCTCCTCAATTTTCATCAGGTCCTCATATTTTCATTTCGCTAATGATGCAGAGAGGCATCATGAATAGAGCAATTCCAAGCTGCTCACTGCACAATAAATTACACCACTGTCTTCCTAGAAATACTTTCCTCTTTCTCACTAGGTCACATCTTTTGTGGAGGGAGCAGACTCGCCTGCATCACCCAAGTCCATGTTAGAAGGGGAAAGAAGGTCACAGCCGCACGTGAAGCTTTACAGGGCTTTGATGGTGCAGGCCACCTGCAATTGGAACAGAAACAGCTGCAAGAGGGCTCCAAAATATTCCACCAAGTCCTTCAGTTTTAATAACCAAGGTGATCTAGTCTGATTTTGTTACTTGTTTGCAGAGGTCTGTGCATTTCAGCAGTAGATGAATTTTATGAATTCAGGAAAACAAATGATTTTTCAAGAAGCCTTCTTTTAAAATGCAAAGTTTTTGTAAACTCCAAGCCTTTTCACACATACTCCTATTGAAAGAGACCCCACGAAAATGTTCAGTTGCAAACATGTTTCCATTCACCTTTAGTTAAGCATCACCAAGCACGGTTATTGCACGTGGGCAAATTCAGGAGGAAAAGCAGATGGAGATTCCTAGCGGAGCCTTGCTTGTTACAAAAACATCAGGTGGACATATAGCTCCCCTGGCTGCCTGCCCTCATGACAACAAATTGCTTATATTCTTGCCCTGTGGGACAAGGATGAAAAAAACACGGGCACGTATGGAGATCTTGCACGCAGCATTTGGGTTTGACCCTCTTGGTAACAAATGGGTAATTTGTGAAAGCAACAGTGCATTAGTGCTACATGGCTCTTACTAAGGAGTCATGCATTATTGTACATAGGTGCATTAACATAGTAATTAATCATCCTCTCCTGGCTCCTTTATAACATTCATCACAAATACTCTATCCAGGGAACAGTATTCCCTCTAGGTAACGTTATTCTGTTTTACGTATCATATATCTTCAGAGAAAAATTCAGGGCGTGATTACGTACTAGAAAAAGAAACACATAAATCCCAGGTTGTCAGAGAAACTTGTTTTTAAAACAAAAAGTTAATTCTGCCATTTCTCAGGCAATATCCAATTAAAGTAAGATATGAATACAGGAGGATAACTACTTCGGCGTATCAGCAGCAGGATGGACAGAATCACGAGTTATTTAGGGAGAGATGCTGCTTCTTTGAGCTCACCATTCTTCTATACAGTCTAGCTCAGAATCTCCCCCACTCTACTTAATTAATAGGTAGGCAAGATTGCCATGTGATTTGAGAGCAATTTTGAGAGACTCGTACTGTTAGTACTTGGCCCAGCAATAAGAGAGTACAAGTTAAATTTAGCAAATCGTAAATTTTCAATTATTCAAAACAATACGCATACAGAGAAATGAAAGAAGTAAAACACATACTCTATCAATGATTCCATTATCCTGTCCCTGTAAAGAGAAGTGGCTCAATGGAGGAGAAAAGCAAATATTAGATTGATTCTATTCTTGATCTTAGCCAAGAGACTGCTATATCTAGTGCCAAGAAATTGAATTGAGGTTCATTGAAATCCTGGAAATTAGATAGAAAAGACTTAAAAGGACATGTAGTCCATCTCCAGGGGACCTGTACTTTTTCCTGCCAACAAGAACTTCACGGAAGAAATATGAATTTATTTAACCCAGTACTTCAAGACAGTCCCTTACCTATGTATTACATTGTAGAAGTAATGTAAACGTGCATGTAACGTTGCAGTATGCTATCAATATGAAGTAAGAAAGCTTAGGATTTTCTTCCCTCTAAGTACTTTTTAGTTCAAGAATCTAAACTGTGCATACCTGATTCATAAGATAAAGCAACGTGGATAATTTAGAGCGCAGCTAAAACAAACTCCAAATCTCTCTAAATCTAAAGGATTCCTCACAGTCAGCATTCAGACCAGAACAATCCACTAAGAATTCCCAAATTCAAGACGAGAGAAAAAGAACAACGCTGATCATTGAGTGACTCTAAGCCCCTCCGGACAGGAATTGCCTTTCTAAGTCTTATACAGCCATGAGTACACTGGTGACAATGAACAAACAAATAATTTAGCATAAGCTTAATGTAGGTCTTTGGGTTCATTGAGAGCACATAGGAAAGCAGCGTTTTACTGACTGAGAGCTACATTCTTCAGCGGGACAAGCTGTTCAGTACGGAACACGCCAATTAACGTAGTAAGGAAAATTACCAGAAGGAATAACCCAAATTAAACAACAAAATATATTGTAATGGCAAACAAAGTTAAAAGTTGTTAAATACAATTTTACATATGTTTATATTATTATAAAATATATATTACATATTAAACATATATGTAAATATTGTTTTTATGTAATACATATGTATATGTTCTTTCTTCAGACTGCCTTTTGAGCTCAGGTTCCCATCTCCTCTATGTCTTTCCTAAAGATATAAACTACCATTAATCTTGACACGAACTGGAATCTTGACATTAATCTTTACATGAACTGGAATATTAAACTCCATCCAAAAGACAAGATATTTGTCTTTTGGGCAAAGTGTCTTCAGATTTCATTTTGGTAGTCAGAACTTGACTTTTCAGTTTGAACTATTGTTTCATTCTGTTGGCAGACCAAAGAATGTAGAAAGGCCCAACTGTGTAAAGTAAAAGCCTGAAACTATTATTACATCTTAATAACACAGCAAAGCCTGCGAAAAAAAATAATAATTCACTGATTCCATTGTCCTTGCCCTTTTGCCCCCAAATGGGAACATCATTTCTTTCAGAGATTTCATATTTTACTTCTTTCATGTCTTTGTTGTGAAGCTCTATTGATTTTTTTTTTTTTTTGCCACCTTCTCCATATGATGTTAACCAGCTTTTAGAATAACATATAACAATTTAGGGCAGTAAGTGAAAAAATACATCCAGCTGAAATTACAAGGGGATTTTCAATAGAGAGACTATAATTACCCAAGACACAAGTTGGCTTGTATACCGGAGCTTACGAAACCATCTTTAAAAAAACAAAAAACAAAAAACAAACAAACAAACAAACAAAAAAAAACCCCAAACAAAAAAACCCGCCCTGTGACTTTCATGCCAGCCTAGATCTGAGTGCAACTTTAAGCCTGTCATTATTTCCAGTTAAAATTGACTGTATTTTTTTCTTTGTACAGTTGTGAACAGTTTGCTTGTTGGACTACACAAACAGCTTCCAAGATTTCTCGATATTTCTTTGCTTATTTAATATCGACTGGCAAGCCTGAATTACGGGGATATAACATAATGTTTAAGTGATGTCTTGGAGCAGGATCACAACTATAGCAACAATACCTGGACAGTCTGTATAGCAAGCGTATCCCCACTGTACAGAGCGGGGGTCTATTCAAGAGAGTGAAATTTGTCACTGTGCAGCCTGGCAAAAAACGCTAAGTGCCCCTGCCACCAGAACCAAGTAATAAAATCGGGGTAGACCGCACACGTGTCTTCTCCTTGTGTACTCGGAATCCCAGAGTACAAATCCCACTGAGTGGATGTGTACACTCAGGAAGAATGCGTCCATGTAGTCTCCTTAAATATCTAAGCGTAAAGGTTATTCTGTGATCACTAGGCAATATGGTTAAAATTACGGTGAAGCTGTTTGCTGTTGCCCTTCCTCTTTTCTTCCCTGACTTATTTGAGGTTATGGACTCATCTTGGCAGAGTACATTAAAATAAAAGGGTATATAACTCAGTAATCAGTCCTGGGAGCACTTTCCTTCCTGGATTCTGAATTTGAAATATCTGCTGTGCAAGCAGATGTTTATAGAGAGCTGCAAGGAGGAGTTAGTGTCCATATCCACTCCAAAAAGATTATGTAGTCGCATGTAAAAAATGAATTTGCAGAGCTCTAGAGAGCTTAAGTATATTACTTCTAGTAAAAATAAAACTCATTGAGGAGAGGACCTGACGCCAGCACATATATTTGTGCTAAGAGTATCACTAACTGCACACCAGCTCTGCCTGTGACATCATAAGGAACATGCGTGGATTCGTTCTAGAACTGGGGTCAAACACTTCCATAAGGTCTTTATTAAAATAAATTATTGACTTAGTTGAGGCAGCATCTAAAATTAGCCTCTTGGGGAGTGAAAGTCTAATTAGTCTAACCCAGTCTAACCCATTCTTGAGTTCTCCAGTACCTTGGAACTCCAAATTCAAAAGAAGACAAAGATGGGGCACAGCTCTTGTCAGCCTCAGCTGGAGCCCCCAGATGTACTCTGTCGCTACTTGTGACTGTTGAGTTATGAAGAACAATGGCATATTTTGGTCCACAGGGAGCAGAGTTACCCACATGCTTACCCTAGGAAATTTAGAAGTAGAATGAAAGCCTCGGTGCAGCGTTTGACAGCGTTCCTCGAGCATGAGCTTATGCTTTTCTCATTTACTTGAAATTTGAAGGAAGATGACAGAAGTTAATGGAGTTTCATTATTATAAAGCAATGTAAATGAATCATCCTCCTTGTTTTAACATCTGTGAACAGTCTTCCTCTTCCTCGCAAACAAAACGTATGAGATTCTGCTCAAGTTTTAATGCTGTTTGGCATCCGTGCATATACTGCCAGAGATGTTCAGAACCGCTTACATTAACAGCAAATATTATTTTTACTCTAAAGAAGGGAACATATCCTTATTGATATTCAGCAAGTGGTGCGTTGTTGCAACCAAGATATAATTTACTCACTTGTCTGACTGGATTACGTTACTCCGTGCATTTTGTGGTTTCATCTGTGAAAAATCGAACTTTGGTTCTACTGTTGTCATTTCCCATAATTCTTTAAAAACAATCTGTGGCAAAAGGAGAAAAAATAGCTCCAATAGAAACTGCTTCTGGGGATGGCATTTGAAAGGACATTATTTAGAGTTAATGAATTAGACTGCGAAGTTTGTCATATTCTTTACACGAGCTGTGAGTCAGACTTTTGTACACAAGTATTTCTTCCATTTGTGTACTTTGTAAAGGCCACGACTTCCTTTGTTCCCTGGGAACCCTGCAGTGAAAGCATTTGTCTTCAGAAGTACACGGCTTTGTTGGGCTGCATGAGTAATATTTCCCGTTGCTCTCCTCAACCTTTGGGTTTGCTCAGGAGCAGCCGTGCACCTGCCCGTTGTCATCCCTGGGCAGGGCTCCCCTCGCTCAGCCTGGCAGCCACCTGAGCAGGACGGCAGCTCAGCAATTCGCAGCAAAAACCAGAGGAGTTCAGCCTACACGAGGATGGTAGGACCGAGCCATTACTTATTCATAAAATTAGCAATTAGAACTTGAATACAGGAAAAACGTTAAGTCCCAAAACCGGAGGATCCTGGATGCTCTTTCAACTGTGATTCCTTCCTCTTATGTAAATTTTCAAACTCCCTTTGATGAAAAGATCAAGCTCCAAAACCAGGTCTAGCTTCAAAAGATGATTATAGGCTTTCCTACATAAAACTGACTTAAAGTTTTATCTCCTGGGTCTATCAAGCACAGTCTAATTTTTCTCCTACCTTGTGCTTTTACACTATCACACGGACCACGCGTTACTTTTTAGTAGCTACCTTTTCCATGTTACCCAAGCCAACAAAGACATTACTCTTGATAAATGACTATTTAAATTTTAACTGCCTCTGCCGCATTTTAAAGTATAAACCGTAACTGGATGTTTTATATACATATGAGCAAAATATTTTTTTCTCGTAGCCACAGTGAAAAGTTGTTTTGTTGAAAATATAGAGCAATTGAATGCAATCCAAATAAAGCATTTTTTAAGTTGAGCTCAGCCATGTAAGTTTTTGATGCCCAAAAAGAATTAAAACATCAGAGGCTGCAAACAGGGAATTATAATGGAAACCATTTTTCCAGTCTTACCTACACCTTTTGCTGCTATTCATGAATCCCGTTATCGCTCATATAATAATGGTAATTACAATTATTTCTGTATCAGTCCAAAAAAGTTCTCTGTATTATTTCATCTGATGTTAATAAAATGTAAATCATTACACTAAATTGATAATATTTGTCTGCTTATGGAAAAAACGGACTCAATCTTCTTTCTCCCCACCCTATGTAATTTATAGAAAAAAAAAATAATCAGAAACCAATTTTTAGCCAAGCATTCATCAGAGTACGTATTGTTAACAGGTGTTGTGTATTTCATTTACATTCCAACACTGTGTGCATGGGAAAACTGTAATACCGCTCCTCGGAACAAGTAGCATAATTAAAATTCTTTGCGAGTTTGATTTCCTGGGTATTCTCTTCCTTTAAAATAACTACATTGTAAACAAGAGCCCATTTCTTAGATTTGATCTATGGGTTGTACAGCTTATACTTCAGGTTCAAAATGGTGATTTAGACAATAATGCATAACAGCTGAATAGTTATTTATAATAGCGCAGCACCTGCGGCAGATTGTCAGCTGAAAAAGCAAATCTAAATGCTTTCAAATTCCCTTGTGTATTATAATAGGAGTAGTGGCCGCTATAGATACAATAGTTAGGCACGTAATGTAACTTTTGTTTCTGATTGCATGCCATTTTCTCAATTTTATTCCTTTAAGATGGAAAATGTTCATACTTAGTGTCAGTCCATATGCATTTTAAAAAGTTCAGGCACAATTTAGCTTTTTGTTAATTATGGGTGTGTGTGAATGAAATTAAATATTAAATAGAACATCAAACTCTCTTCTCACCATTTCAAGATTTCCCACATTTCCCAGACTTTTGTACATGCATAATTAACACGACTTTGGGGTGGTTTGTTTTTTTTTTCCCTCTTGATTAATGCTGCTGAGCTCTCTGGAAAAATTGGATCTGAAATTTTAAAACTATAAAGACATTTTTGTCACCTCAGAATGTAGCAGGATTTTCCTATGAGCCTTTCAGCAGTGGCTTACATTTAAAATTCTGAAATTGTGCATATGCAGTTTCCTTTTATATTTGGTTCCCTCCTGGATTCAACAGAGCAGTGATCATTTGTATGATGATGTGATAACTCTGCAGTGATCTGAAACACATGTTAGGAAGGCATGTAACAGCTTGTTGCAGCAGCTCCAGGACCATACGCAAACTGTCAGCGTGCTGATGTAACCCCCACCCACTACATGAAGTCCATTTAGATGCACAGTCCACCGAGCAACGTTCAGATTTCCACCAGAAGGAACACCTGGCAGGTGAACGTACAAGGACCACTCTCAACACGCAAGCACTCTAAACCCATTAGAATTTTAAAGTCAAGACAGAGTTTTAACTTCTTTTGTCTGTTAAATATCTATAAAAGTACTCATTTACCTTCTGAGTGTTATGAGGCATAAGAATGGTAACATGCTTTGAGATCTTCCGGGGCAAGGTGACAGGCAGTGTAAGTACAATGGTGCACTTCTATGAGAACAAGCAAAGTCATCTTAGCTTCTAGTAACACTGAAAACATAAGCAGAAGTAGAATCTGTCTCCAGATGAAAGGAAAAATAGTTTTCGAGGAGTTAATTGCTTTAGAATGCAAACAATAGAAGAAGAAAAGACAGACATGACTGGCTTTTACTAGAAATAGCTGTAATGGAGGCTAGAGGCAATCCACTTGTTCTGAGGTGATGGGATGATGTCATTGCCAATTAGCAATGAGTACTTTGTTTTATAACATCCATCTATTCGATGTATGACCTATTTTAGTGTACGGCTACAAAATCATCTTTGGAGTGCTTCCACCGGAGCCAAGGGAGTTACTCCAGGAATTAACTTGGCCAGTGAAGTAGTTCATACACGATAGAAATACTCACAGATACTTAGTCGGAAAAGAGTAATAGAGATTCATTCTTGCCATAAATCTTCTTGGCTTTGTGCTAATGTTATTTATCCACTGGAGATAGGGAGGACATTATATAATGTATGTATATTGTGTAATACGGGATAGCGGCTTTGCAATGTAAACTGTCCATTAGTAATGCAAAGCAACTTATTTTCATCTGCTAGATCATTACTGCAAATTTTTCTCCTGGGTTTTGACATGTCATAAATCTCGATGAAGTCAACATTTGTTCTCTTTATCCTTCACTTCTGTTTGATTCACTCCATTTAAAATGCATATAAGCACACCGTAAGACCACTGAGCTTGATGTGATTTCAGTAGGACAACGTTTCCACTTCTAAGTGGCTGATACCCCAACATCTCAGCCACCAGTCGAGCCGGGAGAGACTCAGGTGCTCCCCTGAGCATCCCTCACTCCACGGTGCCTGTGCCACCATAAGAATCAGAGGTTTTAAATGGGTTGAAGCCCAGCTTGAGAAAGCCAAGAGGAGCTGTGGCTGCAGCATGGTGGCCCTACAGCAACCCCCCCGGCAGGGTGCCAGGGAACAATGTGTAACGGCTCCTCCAGCATCTCCCTCCCCAGCAGTGACCAGTGTCCCTCTAGAGCGGTACGCACTACTCAAGTGCGTTGGCAGAGATACATGACAAAGCAGCTTTTGGCTGTTTGGAGGACAGCTGACTCAGGGTCTGACTCACATCCCGTTCAGCCTCCCATCTTTCAGTTGCGTGAGCGCTTCTTGGCATTGCTTTTGTAAATGTAACAGTAAATGATTGCTAGCAGCACATTCGGCCCCTTGCCAGCTGATGACACCAAACCAAATGTGACCGCTTTTACCAGCTCACAGAACTGGCATCTCAAACAAGTTGCCATATGGTAAGTTTGTAGATACAGGTTCACCTGGATTTATTTCATATGGCCACAATATTTATTTCACATCCTCTCCATTTGCCAACGAAGAAAAGGTGGAATGAAAGAAGCGGCAGGCTGCTATTCCCTCTGGAATGATTTCAGGTTTGGCGAGAATACTTGGGCTTATTCCTAACCCTTTGCCTACAGTGCCCATACAGTATGGAATGATGTACCCATCTGGGCTCCTGCCTCGGCCAGCTGCTTCTCATCAGTAAACCTGCAGCAGCATCTACATTATTGTGCCCAACTCCCTCCCCAGAAGGGCAATTCTACACCAAGGGAGTAGCTTTGCATTCCAATGCCAGGATTATTTGCACGCTCTGTATTATTCTGACTACTGTATAAGATAACAAAATTGAAGGAACGAAATGGGCTCGTAGGGCGTCTGTCATATTCCACTTCCCACCGAATATCCACAAACACAGCCAGTGACAACCCTTCCACGCTATTATGCTTTACCTGTAGTTTAATGTTTTCTTTATCTAGCTGTTAGTGTAGCCTCCATCACCAAACGTTCCAAGCAGGCGGATGAGAGCAGGAGCGTGGTGCTGCAGTTGGCACTTCAGCTAACTTGGTTGCACGTAATCACAAGGTCCATGTTGTCTGTGCCTGGCGTCTCATCATCATCCACAGGTCTCACACCATAGTTTCACCGAATAGTCAAAGCTGAACCTACTGGCACCTCAAGACAGTTAGATGGGCAACATTTGAATATCCTTGGAGTCGAGAAAGCTGAAAGAAAGTCACTCCAAAACACACACGTGTTGGTTACGGCAGAATGATCGTAAAAATGAAAATAAGGACTTTCATTTCCAGCTCCTAACTTTGCCTCTCACTTATTTTTGTGGTTTTGGTCAAGCCACTAAAGGAGTTTTAAAAAGTGATTTCAATATAAAAATAGGCACCCGGAATTTTCAAAAGCGTCAAGGCATTATTGTAACTTAGACCTCAAAGTGTTTCTAAAAATCACCGAAGGGGCGTATC
Organism: Dromas ardeola; assembly: GCA_013398915.1. NCBI lineage: Eukaryota > Metazoa > Chordata > Aves > Charadriiformes > Dromadidae > Dromas > Dromas ardeola. The sequence continues at coordinate 107,804 of VYZM01018196.1, forward strand.
TCAACCTTTCATGCAAACTTAAATTTTCTTTCAAGATTTCTCTCTGCTTCCTTCAAATTCTTGATTTCATTATGGAATAATTGCATACATTTTCTAGAAATCTTCTCGGTTTACAAGGACCTACTAAAAATTACTTCATTCATATTTATAAACCACAAGTAAAGCTGTAAAGCTTTTTTCCTACAATAAGAATTACTCTTTTAGCATTGCTTATATATACTCGTAGGAGGTATTTATTGGATTTAATAATCTCTACTCCGTGGGAAGCCCGCAAAAATTAAGATTTAGCTGACATTCATTTACCCAGGAAATCCTGATTAGTGGAATCTAACATAAGAAATATATTAAAGTACTGCAGTTTTGTATTCTCTTTAGGAATAGGCTCTGGGGATCTGGATTTTCCCTCTTTGGGCAAGCACCTCCAGGGAATTTCAACACAGGAACTGGAAGACGTTGCATCTTTCTTTCATTCTCTTCCACGCCCATAAGCCATCTCTACTTTTCTAAGACTACCAAAAAGCTGGCAAGGGGACGGACATCCTGTATTTTTAAATCATACTTAGCTCCTTAAACAGTTCACTGACTAATAATTACAGGCTAGTAAGATAAAAGCATTAAGCACACTCTCTGCATGCTTTCTGGCTGAGATGAGTTCCCGAACACTTCATACCGTACAGGAATACCGCAATTTGCCAGGTAACCAAATGTAGAGTCATTGGTAACTCAGCTGACTTTCCCTTGCTGCAGTTAGCAAGGATTATAAAAGCACATTTATGAATTCCACCATTTTAAGATTAAGGTCAGGGTTCAGTCGGTGGTCCAGTTCTGTTCACTCTGGCTTCTGGACAGGCGCAGCAGAGCTGCCTTGGGTACAGGGGTATCAGTGCCTTAAACAACAGCTTCCCTCTGCTGCAGCAAGGATGCTGCCTTGCTCCTCCTTGCAAACACGCGGACACGGAGCAGCCCCTGTTTTGTGCTTTTCTAGTTATCAGCACCACTCCTTTTTGGCAGGAACAAGCGATACACCACAGCAGAACAGCCAGCAGCCACGACCAGTCGCCAAATCTTCCGTGTAGCTACCAAGAATGTAATTTTTGCCTTCAGGCTACAGAAGACGATGAAGCCACCCTTCGCATCTTCCCCCTCACACTGGCAGGCAGGAAATGCCTTTCCTCTGCCACATCTATTAGGGAAGGTTTGATGAATGATGACGCTGGACTATCCTGTATTTACATCAAAGTGGCAGAACCATATTGACTTGTTATCCCATACCATTTGATGGTGGTCACTGCGCCACCGGATCCCCTATCTTATGTGACCGTTTTGAGCTTGACAAGCTGCCTGACAGCAAACTGACACCGGATATTCTGAAAGCCTTATTCACTTTTTATAGATTAAAGCAATATAAGCCCATGGGTCATATTTGACTATTGGAGATAAATAGTTCGTTAGCAATAATCCGTCATATTTCAAAGTATTTGGCAACAGGCAGAGAAACTCTTAAAAGATGCTATAATTATAAGGCTGAGTAATTTCTTTATATTTATTTTAATAGTATGTATTTTAAAGTGCCCTCTGGGAGCAAAAAGATGTTTGTAGAGATAAAGCTGTAGGGAATAGTACATTCATGCCAACACGTGTAGCTGAACCACCAATTTTGTTTTATTAATTTAGTTGCTGGATTTGTTCGTGATATCTACAGCTGTATTATCCCCTCATAGAGGTGGATGAGTGGGCGGAATGAGGTTGATTACAATTGATTTAGTAACCAAAGAGTAATTTTTTCCATTGTTTGTTCAGCACATTACTAAACATGTGGCTTAATTACAGTTGCCTTGTGTTCTTTTCAGTCTGGTATTGCTTATTTTACTGAGACACTGATTTATGCAAAATATTAATTGAAATAGAAAACAGACTTACTATGAGAGCTGACACCCATGAAAACATTAGTTACTCATATTTTGCGCCGAGCGTATTGGACTTCTCAGGGGAATCGGTGTTTACAGTTTAATTTGGAACAACGCGGGCTCCCTCCTTCCAGAAAGGGTGGTAGTGCGTGTACCACATCCTGGAGGATGGGTCAGAAGAACTTCACTTTTTCCAACAGCTGCAGAAGGAAATCCTCAGAGTTCTTCAGTCAAAGTCTCAAAAATGTGCTGAGGTAGCTGTTCCATTTCAGTGTGATTGCAATAATTGTATGCAAATGTCTCATTAAAAGCAATTCGACTTTATATGGTTATAAATAAGCTACTATGCTGTTGTAATGTGTTTCCAGGCCATTAAGTAGTTTAATAAAGATTCATGGATTCTCTCAATAGGTTGGGTAATCAAAAAACCCACCAACCCACCCCCCAAAAATCAAGCAACTATACGTTGAGAGATCTTGTTTTGTTTTCAGAGTCGTCTTTGTAATTAATCTGTTTGAAATAAATGATTTACTAAATATAAATAGAAAATAATGTTCAGTCACAGAACTCATAACTCAGTATATCCAGGAGGAATGTTCTTATATCTCATTTCCTATTCAGGATTTTAATTCAATCCATTGAATTTCGCTGTCTCTTTTTCATAAGCCAAATCTAATATACAATCAACTTTATAACCAGATAGTGAGAATGTAGAATTGAACGGTTTTGCAGAGAAACACATAAAATCCTTCCAAATATTTTTAGGACAGAGTATGAAATTTTGTAACCTTCACTACCCACTAATAGGATTCAGATATCCACTGTGAAATGATCCAAATAGTTCCCGGGTAACAGCCTTTACAGTTATAACATTAGTGTTTTAAAAAAAATACATAGCTAATGCACATATCTCTACGCTGCAGTACAGGGATAGTCATAGACACCAAGAGTAGACAATGAAGGGAAAGCAAAAGTGAGCCACAATATCAAAGCCAGCAGAAACAGCAGAGAGAAGGGTTCGGATACCACCACCAAAACCACATCCAATAGCATCATAGAATCGCTCAGGTTGGAAAAGACCCTTGGGATCATCAAGTCCAACCATCACCCCCACTCTACAAAGTTCTCCCCTACACCACATCCCCCATCACCACATCTAAACGACTCTAACCCCATGCAGGGATGGTGACTCCACCACCTCCCTGGGCAGCCTATTCCAGTGTCTGACCACTCGTTCTGTGAAGAATTTTTTCCTAATGTCCAGTCTAAACCTCCCCTGTTGTATCTTGAAGCCATTCCCTCTTGTTCTATGGCTAATTACCTGTGAGAAGAGACCAGCACCAACCTCTCTACAATGTCCTTTCAAGTAGTTGTAGAGTGTGATGAGGTCTCCCCTCAGCCCCCTCTTCCTCAAACTAAACAGCCCCAGCTCCCTCAGTCGCTCTTCATAAGACTTATTCTCCAGGCCCTTCACCAGCTTCATTGCCCTCCTCTGCACTCGCTCCATCCAAGACTCTGGCAAGAATAAGAAACATAGAGCAAATCCAAAACAGAATTTAAAGTTTGGCCTGTGAGGAGGTGGGGTCTAGATACACAATTTCTCTGCGGCATCCTTAGGCAACTGAAATGTGTGTACACAGCAATACGCACTGCAGGCGCGTTATTGCCCCCTGCATTCCCCTCCGCCTGGCCTAGGCTTCACCAAGATGACTTTCTTTTGCTTGGTACTTAAAACTAAGACAGGTAAATGAACAGATTTCCTAATAAGAAGGAGAATACTAGCCATTGTGTGAGGCCATAAAGGGGTGTTTTGCCTTAGTTTAGCCTCCAAAGATTCTCAAGGAATCAGAAACAGGAGAAAGTAGAGCTAGACTCAAAGGAGAAAAAGAGGAGAGGGAAGGCAGGAAGGAGGAGAAGAGTTGAAGTTTCAGTGACTTTTTAACTTCAGTAGGAAAGGACAAGGTGATATTACAAGGTCATGGAGGCATCAGGAAAAAAAAAAAAAAAAAAGGGAAGAGAGGTGGTGGGGCACAGAAGGTCGGGTTATCCTCCTGCCTGAAGTTGGCTGGAACAGGACAGGGCCACTGTAAGTGCAAGGTACTATTAGATACATGGTAACTCTTAAATGGCAACCACTGTGCATGCTGTCTGGTTTGTTTCTGCCACCTTTCACTCCAAGCTGTCACAGAAACAAACCAGAGAGAATTATTTCAATTCCAAATGATTTCAGTGGCAATTTCAGGAGGTGTAACATACCCTGCACTGGTGCCTGTAGATGGGCACAGTGCAGGCTGTAAAGCAAGACAGCAAGAGCAGCTGCCACAGCCCCTAACTCAGCACTAACTCACCACTCCGGGTTGTCCCCTACGGATTCCTGAGCTGTTCCCTTCCGTGCCCAGCCAACAGAAGAACAACTACATTTTCCCCACACTCCTGAGAAATCTGGAAGCCTGTACTGGAGCATACCAGTGCTTGCCTTCTCTGTGAAGGGCCGACTGCAGCTGCAGTGTTTACACAGCTCACGACGGAGTCTTGTGCCCTAGAAAGGGAAGAAAATGAAGGGCATAGAGTTGCAGAACTACTCAAGTGAAGTCAGCTCAGAACAGGTGCCAGGCACAGGGGTGCAAGCCACCAGGTCTCCAAACAAGGCATCGTCTCCTCCCCGAGGAAGTTCTAAGCCAAGGAGGTAAACCTGAGCAATTCCCAATCCGGGCAGCTCCTAAGGAAGTTCACGGGTAGCACTGACAAGCAGGGTCTGGTTTTGTGAACCTTTGAATACCGTTTTCAAAAACTCTTCAGCTATTGGAGACTTCCCAGTGTTCACGTCTTGCATCCTTCAACGGTTTGTAGCAGCCTATTAAAACATGGTCTTACTATGATACGCCCCTAAACCTTTCCTCCTCTTGGAACGACAACAGCATGAGGCAAGATGTGATTCAGTGATACAACATACATAGTGACAATTTTCCGGAATGCAATTATAGGAGGAAAAAATCCAAACTCATCACAGTCACCCTCACATAGTAGCTTGGAAACATAAACCAACAGAATAAAAAAAAAAAAAAAAAAAACAAACAAAACCAAAAAAAAAAAAAAAAAACCCAAAAAAANAGAAATAACTCCAAAATGAATTGTTAATTCAAGATTGCAATATAATCTGTATAAAATATTTAAACTGTTTTTCTATTTATTCCTGAACCTATAGTGATTAAAATGCAGCCATAATACACTGTGTTGCTCTTTTTTTAATCACAAATGCAATTTTAAGCAAGTAGACAAACTCTGGGAAATTAAAGTGAATATTTATGTCCATATAAACTTCTTAATGGCAACATTCTTGCTGTGAGCACAGCAGCTGAAGAGGGTGGATTAAATTATTTTGGCCAGATCCTGTTACTATTGTTTTCGTTGGCAAAATTCCCACTGACTTAATGGAAGCTGGATTAGATCCTGACTTGAATAAAGTACAATTCTCAGATGCATATATAACATAATCGCTGATATTTCATGGATATACTCTAGTTTTCATGTCTGTTTTCCCTCTGTGAGTTTTATTAATGCTCTGAAAACACTAATCAGGTAAACTATATACTGGTAATTAAAGGCGTGCAGTCTTGTGTTTCCAGGATTTAGGAAAATTTGTGTTTTACTTATATTTGGACTCAGAAACCACAGGCTGAATGATATCCAGCCTCTTGAGTACAGAGCTTCAAACCTTGGTATGTTTAGTTCCTCCTCTTGCAGGCTTTGCAATGCATATGAATAGCATTTATTTAAAAGGCTAGGGAATTACAACGCATTGGGCAGTCAGCAGATGCTGTTGGTATCACATTTTCTCTCTCGCTCTCCCATTTCCATCATTCAGGAGTATTCAGAGCACCCTGGATAAGCTAGGAAGCTCTTGGGCTTCATTCCTTCTGTCTTGAATGATGATCTCGTAGAGAAGAGAACAAGAGGACAAGGCTATTCTCTGAGCTTCCAGAAATTTTAAGAGGGCACATTAATGTACAAAGGACGCTGCTTCATCAAAGGTCTTGTATTAGAAGTGATAATTCCATCTCCCTAGACAGTGTGCTTCAATGACTGCAGTTCTTCAGGTAGATACTGCTCAGCTTCCTATCGAATCTGGGACAGCCACTGGCTGTCACACCGGCAGTTCCACTTTAGAAGGACCTTGTCCTGGCACACACATCTGATTTTGCTGTTCTCAGCAAGCCACTTTTAAAGATCACTAAGACCGTGCTCTGTAACAGTTTCATGTACTTCATGTACAGTTTCATGAAGTCTGAGGCCTATCTACCTGACTTCAGATGTAGATACAGCTCCAAGAAAGAGGAGCCCTGGAAGGAGGCTCAGTCAGAACACCAAAGTTCAAGCTGTCCTTTAAGATATCTTGTTCCGAGAGAAAACTTAAGCTGAAGTGGTGAGCCTGAGAGGTTCCCAGGACCAGCAGAGCTAACGGGAATTAGTAACTGTGTACTCCATATGCTCTGGATCAGGCTCTGGTTTGGCATACACAGAGGGGAGTGGGTTTTCTAAACAAGTACTCCAACCCTGTGGAGATTTATCTGTGATTACTAGTGGCCCATCTTTGTTTCAGTTTGGGAAAGCAATGTTACTCTAAAATGACAGTGTAATTTCCTATGCAGAGGCTGTTTCTCTGCATGACTCATCTACGTATTGTATTCCAAGATGTACGTATGAATCATGGATAACTGATAGAAAAATGCAAATGAATCCATTACATTTTATTTTTTTATTATGCTTTACACAGAGCAACTTTTTTTTTTTTCTCCTGACTGTGAAACTTACTGGAAGTAAATTGGATCAAATCCAATTGAGAAATCTTTGCATTATATGAAGCCGCAGGGTTTTCTGTTGTTGTTTCAATGGGGCTGGGGATGTGGGGGTGGTTCTTAGCGCGGTTATTTTTTTTGCATTAAGCATACAGATGAAGCTTTATGGCAAATGTCATTAGCAGCAACGTAGTTAGGAGGCTTTTTGTTTGTTTTAAGTGCAATAAAAGGGATAAAAAACTGACTGTAGGGCTGTAGGTAAGAATTTAAATACAGTAATTCCAGGGTTAATACCTAGCATCTAATGAATGAGTACATATTTGAGAAATTCATTGCAGACCTGTTTTAAAGGGAATGACCTGCTGTAGCAGGTTAACCCTATAGCATAAGGGAGTAACTTAGTTATAAGAAAGGAGAAGTCACTTATGGAGGGGAACCTTTGAGAGGAGCAGATTGTGAGCACCAGCAACACTGAGGCAGTTCTTGGGCACCAAGTGCAAGAAGGAGCCAGCCAAGAACCAGGTATTCTCTGCCTGATGCTGTTATTGGCAGTGCCTGGAGTCCCCTGGGGGAGAAGCCAGGGGACCCATGGCCCTGCAACTGGTCTTGGGACCATCCCTTCAATCTCCAGGGATTCCTGCGAGGAAGAGGATGGTCATATCTAAAGAAGGACATGTGGCATGACTGGAACAATTAAGCTAACCCGTTGATTTCTCTCCTGGACCATGCCACCTCTTCCACAGGACAGGGAAGATGTGAAATTCCAAAAACTGCATATATCCACGATTGAAGTGTTTTGGTATCCAAATCTATCTAGTCTCTGCACTGTCATTTGGTCTTAAACTGTGACACCAGCATCAACTATGCAATTAGGACTGCTTTGAAGTTTAAGGAGGGCAGAACTAAACCTGTGAGTCTAATTAAAGCTACCAGATTAACAGTATTAGATACAGAAACAAAGACCTCCCAATTTCCAGTGCTGGAATTTCACTGTAGTTTTATCTTGTCTCAGAGCTTTTGTCCATTACAGAGAACCAAATTAAAGTGCATGGGGTTTTGATATATTATTTTCTGTATGCTGCTGCTGCTTTTCCTATTTTAAGACCGTAACAGTGGTTCAGAAGAAAAGGGACTATTATGCCTGGCATAATGACCAAAACTCAAAATACCTTTTCCTGGAGTCCCTGGGGCAACAGGACATTTATTCCTTTGACGAAATTAAACTGACAATGCCAGCTTAATATTCTCCTATAAAGAGATTAGGATAGCTTGTACTTAACTGTATGTTGGGATTCAGTAAACGTCCACCTGTCCAAACCTCTGCTTTCTGGAAGGACTATTGCCAGGTCTGATTCCTTAGAAGTAGAGCAATTTTATAAGGTAATTGCAAAAGTAAGAAAACATAAAAACGCAACGCTAGCTCTAATATTTACTTTATGCTTTTTGAGACATTATGTCCTGAAGTGGAAAATAAAATGTAAACGTCACAAATCTCAAAATCTATAATTAAGAACAACACCTGACAAGATTATTTTTTTTCCAGCTGACAAATAAACGTCACTTTTAAAGGAATCTTCCACAGGGTGCTAAAAACAAGCAAAGGGGCAAAAAATTGTTCTGTCGTCATTGGTAGACACCAGGGAGAGGTTTTTGATAAGTACTTACAATGACTGCGCTGTTGACTTGGCGCACACATCAAAAGCCTGGCAGACTCAATTCGTGTTTCTGTGCCGTACAAACAATGACATGGAGGCCGGATCCCAGCAGCTCTCAGCGAGTAATTGAAGGTAGCGCAAAGAGATCCTAAAGGACAGGCGACGTACAGTTCTGCTGTTAATAAAAAGAATTGCAGGCTAGACATGCACATTGCTATTTCATGTTTTTCTTCAGTTATTTATTTAATTTTAAAAAGTCCTTTTTGCCTTGGGGCGGGGACTTCCAGGGGCTAACCAGTACAGGGACTTGGTAAAAAGCACTGGTTTCTTGTAGCTGGTGGGGCATTTTTTTTTTTTTTTTTAACCCAGTGATCTGCCTCCTGTTGCTACAGAAGTGAAAATGCCTTTGCAAATGAATACATGTTGACCCTGTACACTTAAAGGCAACGGAACTTGAATGTGTTTTGCTTGATTAGATATAGCCGTGGTGGCTCTCCATCGCCATTTCTGGATTTGGGGTACTGTTCTAAATAATACAGTACAAGCAGTTCTGTTTTTAAATACAATATTCTTTTCACCGGTACCAAGGCAAATGAATAGGAAATTACCAGCATCATAGCAAATCACACTAGGTCAATACATAATGCTTTCATTTTCCAGATGTCTGAATTCAAGTCATTTCCTCTAAAGATGTTCATACGTCTTCCAAATTAATAAAGCATTTTCTTGTTACATCTTATGGAAAACTATGATGGTGTATCATTCATAGCAAAGTCAGAGGAAATACACATTTAAAACCAAGAAACTCGGGAGCAGGTATATTGGGGAAAGCTTGATAGAAGGATAAAAGGGAGGATATAGAAGGTTAGAAGGATTAAAACTAATCTTTTTTTTTATTATTATTCAAAGTTCTTTTGCTTTGGTCACTAAAGCATGATTAGTTCTGTGTTCACTTCCAACATGGCTGATCTTAATAGATGTTTAGGTCAACTATTGTCCACAGATACTTGGGGAAGGTGGGGGGAAAAGGGAGTCTTACTTGAAAGAGAAGATATTTATAAGGTTAAGTGCTCTGAACGCAGCACTGGTTAGGGATATAAAAGCCTAACTTCCTTGAAGTTCAACATACCTTAAAGTGGGCATTAAAGTAATTTTTAAAGTGAAAGAAGAAAGAAATCAAAGGCTTATAAAAGTGTTCTGTTTAAGCTGTCTTTTCACCATGAAGGTGTGAGTTTTTATTAAACCCACTAAGTGTTGTAGAAAAGTTTTCTTTGACTAGAAAACACAGCCCAGGGCTGCATTTAAAAAGATGAGGTTACACATTTTGAAGCTCTGTTAGCTTACATCATCATTTAAAGCCAAGAAAAATTAGTTTCAAAATTTTTATTGAAATCAAAATTTTATGCAGGTGTTTTCTGTTCCTTTAGGAATTTTTATGCTCATTTGCCCTGAAAATTAGTTTAAGCAAGCCCCTGATTTGAAAGCTCCAGCATTTTAATCTGCGAAGAAGTCGGATAGCCCATCCAGAAAAGAAAAGCAATAATCACATCTGGAGGCGAACAAAGCGTAAATCACTGTGCTGGCAACCCGCCAAGACAGTAGGGGACAAGTGTAAAAATATTACTGAAATGGCAGCACACTATTCTAACCACATGCTGTTAACAAGACAAAACAAGGTTGAACATTATTTCTATTGTCACGGATCACTGCATGTCAGAAGGAAAGAAGAGTGGGGACCTGCAAACTGAGGGTCAGATTCAATTGTGGAATAACAGGGAGCAAGTCCCTTGAGAGACAATAGGAAAGTAGCACTTCTGTACATCAAAACCACACTTAACCCACAGGTATTCCAGTTGGGAAGGGTTAAGTATTCAGAAGTTGGTATTTCCATTAAGTGCTTTAATATTATATTCCTGATTTAAAATACAACCACACAAGTTTGAAGCAAATCAGGCTGGAATGGTAGAGGGCACTTGGAATGCTACACACACCGGTGACAGTTTAGTTTGTCATCAAAAAGCAAATATAACTGCATGAGATGAATGCCAAAGCACTTCATTATGTAAAGATTTGCATGATGCATAAAATTATTATCAACTAATGTTTAAATATAAGCAAGACACTCCAGTCCAGATCAAGGATCCATTATTTTAGACATTGGTCAGAAATAAAAGGGGTAACCTTTGCCACAAAAATTAAGTTTTAAGATACAATTTTTTAAAGAATAATTAAATCATCACGCAGGTAAATTCCCCAGTGATAATGCTGCAATCTGCAATATCCAGTGCAATCTGACACGATATCCATCACTACCCTCATATAAAAAAAAGTGCCTATGATTGCAGGCAGACAGAAAAGTGCTGACTTTCTGAAAGGGACAAGACCTCAAGTACACGACACAGAAGACAAGCAAGAAGTGCCACTTCCCAACATTGGGTGACTATGTATTATAGGTCTTGCAAGACTCATCACCATGTTTCAAGCCTGATGAAATGAAGCTGAATTTTTGCTAAGAACCTATTCACAAGGTTCTAAACTACTTTAGATACAGACAGTAAACACAGCGAACAGAAATCAGTAATTTGATGACCTTTCCACTTAGGGATGCAATTCTGAAAGAATTTATGACTGACACCAGCTGTAATAATCTAGAATTGCAACTGAATACTGAAATTATCCTTCAAGAGTGTTTACCATTTCTTTAAATTCCTATGAAGGCCAAGTGAGCCATGAATTCAAATTCATCAGAAATGGGTACCTTTGGTACATGGTTAAAGAGAAAAGGAGCTTTCTATAAATGCCAAGAAAATGATTAGGCAACATGCAATGTCAGAAAGAATATGGAGACTTGAAATATTATTGTATGAATAATATTTGCTATCAAAATGGCCTATTTCCATCACAGAGCAAATGTAAGACTAATGCTGGACTAGATGACCTTTGAAGGTCCCTTCCAACCCAACACATTCTATGATTCTATGACCACATAAAGGTAGATCTATGGAAACAGGCAGTTCTGGTTGCACTTCAAGTCAGCTGGCTGCAAGCCGGTTCCAGGCAGCTGTGCCAGCTTGGTACCAGGGCCGCGGAGAGGAAGCCCACCTATGATTCCCAGGCTGGTGTTTGCTTTGGGCATCATCTTGGGCGACGGGGAGAGCACGCGCTGGGCTACCTGCGCTCGGCCATTTTGATACGTTCTCAGATGACCAGCGGAGAGATTCCCAGATGTGGACCCCACCCTAGAAAAAAAGCCTCAACTACAGCACATTTCTGTGAAGGTGATAAAGCTTAATATGAGACTCCCCAGGTTCAGAGAAGCAGAGAGGGCAGACTTACAGACAGCATTAAACAACCAAGGCAAGTGCCAGGCCTCCAGATACGATCGCTGCCTCCTGATATCACAAAATAGATTTAAAATCAATTAGCATAAATGGACCAAATTGGGAGGAGATTAATTTTGTGCCATTGCCTTACCACCTAAAACCTCAGAACTACTTGGATGATACTAGTTTCCTGAAAAGAATCTTTTACTAAGGGTTTGTTAACGCTTTTGCTATTTCTTGCCAGGGTCAGTAATCTGTTTGGAACTTACTCTGCCTGTAAAGCAAGCAAGCACTGCTATGTGATAGCTTTCAGTTTGGTGACCCTCTTGAGCTTGATACCACACTTTGAACAATAGCACACAATACAAAAAGTGAATAGATTTTCTTTTTCCTTAGCAGAGAAAGCACATATTGATACCCAAGGGCTAACTGTCACTGCAAAGCAGATCCCCCTATGCTATAAATCCCATAAATCTAGTTTCTGTAGAGGGAAACCACTGTACACCATGCTCTTTGGAGGAGGTCTAAGAGGAAGAGATGGAAGATTCAGAAACAAATCAGAAAGCCGGGGCGGGGGGAAGCTTAAGAAGTTTGATGAAACAGGAGGAAAGCCCAATTGATGAGACACATTACTTCTATTCCTGTCAGCCTAAAGAAATTTTCTGGAGCACAAAGTACCTATAAGTTGGCAAAGGAAGCATGCAGTTAACTGCCTGATGAGAAAGGGAGGCAGAGCATTCATCCTTTCTTCTGTTAGCCAATAGTTAGCAGTGGTGCGACTTATTTAATCTTGTGTTTTCTCTGAGAGCAGGTAAAATTGAATGGACTTAATGTTCTGTGCTGCTACCCTGCGCTTGTGGGGCAGCACTAATGGGGTACTGCCACTGCTTGGGGCAGCTGACTTTCTGCACTCATGCTGGAGGGCTAGTTTCTCTAGGGTCCTTATGGTTTTCCAGCAAATAAGAGTAGAAGACACAATAAATTGCTCTGAACTGGCATTAGTGTGTTCCTGATTTCGGTTTTACCAACTCAAGATCGCGCTATGAAGCAGACCATGCAGATTCTCCTCTAAATATCAACCTTCTTCCAACCATTTCCATTCCTGCCCTCTTTCTTTGAATTGCATCACAGTGCTATGAGCATATTCTTTTTTGTGTCAAATAAAACCAAGACACTGTGTTAAAACATTTTCATTACCAGCAGCCTCTTAAAAGATTATTTTGGAAATCCATTTTGATTTTCCAATACTTTGTCCCTTCCTAGTTCTGTCATATCCCCCTCTCCCTACCACAGCTTTTTAAATCTGCTCCCACTCACTCTAATTCTTTGTCTCGCAGCCAGCGTTTGTCCGTGATGTAGAGAATAAGGGATTATTCACCAGAACGCAGTGGCCCCCACCCATACTCTTTAGAGCAAGTTAAGAAAGATGATAAGAAACTGCTTTCCCTTAACACACAGTCACAGTTCAGAGTGACAAATAAAAACTGCCTATAAATCAAAAGAACTGTTTAGAAAAATGTAATATGGAAAGCTGGCTGGAAAGCACGTTTCTTGTTTGCAGGCTTTATTTACTTGTTTATTTATTAACTCGGCTGGGGATGAAACTCATACCCATAAGGAGCTCCTCACACTGGAGGAAGCTCAGCAAAGCAGATACTAGCGTCAGTTCTATAACTGCTGCCAGCAGGAGGAAGCTGGTGTGCCCGTTTCCTAGTCCAAGCAGCACACCCGGAACCTGGCTGGTGGCTCTGCCATGAGCCTGTGCACCTCCATGGAGGCATGAGCGTGGTGGGCTGCAAAGCTTGGAGAGTGCTCCAGAGCTGGGGATATGGATATGTCTCAAAGGCAAGCCATCCTGGATTGGGGAACACTCACCATCAAGTGGAAACTATTGCTGAGGAGCCTTCAACAAGATGAGGAGCACAGCAGGCTCCAGTCATCTTCCTTCTGCCCCCGTCTTATCCCCCAAAGCCCCTGAGAATAGGCGAGCACCAATTTGCTTTCACCAAGATATGGTACAACAGGAAAAATCTGTGCTTACCCTTTTCTCTGATTTGTATGTCTAGAATAGTCCTCTGGGTGTTTCACCTGGTGGAATATCTGACCATGCTGCCGATACTAGAGTATGTTCATCAATCATAAAAAATAAACCTGGTTACAAACTCAGCTACACATGACAACACCACCAAACTAATTAGATTCTTGATAGAAATTTGCCATATTCTATCACTTTGCTTTGCCTTCAATACCTGATTCTGATCTTATGCCAGTTTTGCACCGGCACAACTAGTTTGACTTCAGTGGAGCTAATGCTGATTTGTAGCAGCAGGCAATCAGAATAAGGCTCTTATTTTTCCTTGGCAATGTGTCCCCGGGGAAAGCTTGTCCATCTCCAGCAGCTGTTCCTTTGCTACATCTGTCTAACTTTCCTTTTTAATGTCCATTTTTTCCAAGTTTTTTTTTTATGTCAATCAGTGTGAGATAACATCATTCAGTTTTCCCTCTTGCAATCAAGTTTTAGCAATCACAGCCAGATGTTGTTTTCATTACAACTCTAGCCCTTTTTTCAATAAAGTTTCAATGTTTAACTATCAAAATCACTCTTTGCTTTCCTTTCAATTGCCAGGTCTTAATGCTTTCATAATGTATTTCACCCTGACATCCTGTCTGTCTACAAATATGGCATGTTTGATCACCCCTGAATGTTTGCCTTTGTGTTCTTTTCACTTTCTTTTCCTGTTTCTTCTGCAGAGTGTACTTTATCCTCAAACCAGGTCAGTCCAAAATACCACAATACATTTCTCTGTCTAAAGATATTTAGAGATCATTAGGTAGCAGGTGGGGGAGGGCAGATGGAGGCAGATAAAAATTTATCGATTTCAGGATCTGAACTTTAAAGAACTGCTTGATCCTTTTCTTTCAAAATTCTGCACATATTGAGGAGAGATACAGTTGATATATTCAGTATTATACTCTGTGTCTATAGGGATGAGTTCCTTCACATCCCAACCTGCATTTGATTTTTATTTTATAAAATACAGACAGTTCAGCATCTAAAGAAATGTTTCTGTAAGGGATGAAAAAATAAAATACTTTAAACAAAATCACCACCTCCACACTGTACATTGCTCAGGGGCTCTTATGTGGCTACACGGTTGCATGCTAACAAGAGGATATAATCTTACTCAGGGAGGAAAGTAAGAACAGAAGGTCAAATTCCTCTCTGCAGGACTGGGGGTTTCACGCTTATAGCCAAGGTGTGAGGAATTCAAGTAAGCCTAGAGCAGGCACGGTGAGCGAGTCAGCAGAATAAAATTTATCTGAAGGATTCCATGAACTATGTAATAATCATTTCTGCCTTGAGTGCAGGCCAGGTTTGGTCTCACCAGTTCTGAAGAAAGACGGAGCCAGGGCCAAGCCTTTACTGTTGTGTATTTGCCAACTCTTAGCAATTGAACAATAACTACACTTCCCTGAAGGAGCCGCCTGGCTCTTAGAAAGGTAGGTTAGTGTAATGTGTGTCAGATATGAGAAAGGGGTTTCAGAGTTAATCCTGTATTCAATTTGATTGCAAGATTAATTCCCAAATGGTGCCATATATAAGCAGATCTCCATCGTATGATATTTCCTCTCTGCAGAATACAGGGGTTCTTATTTAGGCTCCAATCTTGCAATCCAATCAACAGTGGCAGTTCTCATGTCCCAGAGGATAGGCACCTAGTCCCAATGAGTTAATGATACAGGCTACATTCATATAGATAAGACTGAAGGACCGGACTTACTTGGGAGGATATGTATATTCCTTAGAAAGGATAGAGAATTAGCCTCTAATCAGCACTGGGTTTACTCTGTCGTGGTTTGAAGGACCTGGCATATGAAATCAACAGGAAACAAGACAATGCAGGTATTTGTCATCATGCACCTCGTCATCACCTGCATTGTTCCAACTGCCGAAAGGAATGCAGGGGGGTGTAACAGCTGCTAAACAAAGAGCAGGCAAGTGTAGAATTACCTGGTTTATATCAAAGATTTCTCCTAATTTTTTACCGCAGAAAGAAACCCCAATTTGTTAAATTAAAACACAGCACATGTGTACATCAGTGAACATGATTGAACAGCTAAGCAAATTACTCAACTCTCCTTTTCAAAATTCCATTTCCATTTCAACTTCTGCAGTTTCTTTGCTAAGAGCAATGACATTTAACAGGATTCTTTAGATCATTTCTGTAATGCAATGTCCTAATTACGGTAAACGCTCTCTGTACTTTACCAGTAGCTTGATAGAATTGATTTGATTTTTCTTTTCATTAGCAGAGGGAAAAAAATTAAAGCCATGGTTACAGACAGGTTGGAAAACAGAGTTGTGTTATGCTTAGGAAATGCTATGAAGAGAAAATTTGAAGAGAGGGCTAAAGAAATCAAGTATATTGTTGTTAGCATAACCGAAACAAAGGTGTAACCCACTTAGAATACATTTTGGATATGTACTCATACACTTTAGAGCTTTCAGCAGAAAAATTATGAAAGTGCTTAACTGCAGCTATTTGGTGCTGAGTACTGACATTTTTTATGTGGAAAAGACACAATATAAAAACACAGGCCATATGGGCAGATACTCTCAGCCCACTGGCCGCGAGAAGAAACTCTAGCTGGTGACCCACCTCTCACTGTGGATTGTTTAGAATGGTAAGGTGAAGGCTGTTGGCCAGATTCTTTGCTTTGAAAAATTAAAGGAGCTCAGTAGCAATTTCAACAGCATGCAGAACACATTCCACTTGCGCAGTTTCATTTCTGCAGATGTGTCCTTGGGCGCAATGCCTACACCAGCACTTTGGCTAAGAGTGCCTGGGACACGCACCTGGGTTCCACGCACTTCCAGGTGGCTGGGACAAGATGCCTCACTCCCTCACGTTTATGGTGGTGGTTGCTAAACCACCAGGTAAGGTTTCTGGTGTGGAGCCTAAGGTATGGTTTTAATGTAATAGATTGACTAAAAAAAAAAAATGTTAGAAGAAAAATACTGGCCAGCAGGTGCTGCTGGGAAGGAACAAATAGCATGAGCTACATCTCTTTTGCCTTAGCTTCCGTTTACTACCTGATTATAACACTACACCTGGTTAAAGTGGAGTGTTCCCCGTTTCAAGCCGAGCCTCAGAGGCCAGCTATTTTACAGCTCCCTTTGCCTATACCATCACCAGGCTCAATATTTACTTTCTAAAGTAATGGTGACGAGCTGGTGGGTTTGTGTTCCACGTCCCCAGTGGCCTGCCATAGCTTCCCCTGCTGTAGAGAGATGAAAGGAAAGAAAGGATCTTCCTGGTATTTATGAAAATCACAGTCTCTTTATAGACAAGGGAAGGAAAGACTGGCTTCTCAGCAACTGGTAGCTGAGAAAAGCAAGCAAGGCACTTCATTTCCTCTCTCTCCCTCTTCACCACCTTTTAGCAGGGTTGAAAACTTTCTCAGCTCAGGGTGCTATTGTGAAAATAAAGTCAATTTATGCTAGAGAAATTTATGTTAGATAAGTGCTTTCTGTAGAAAAGTATTTTTTAAATTGTGGAGGCAAAACACCTATTGAGCTAGGAATAAAGAAACAGGATAAGATAATTTTTCTGCTATCACATTTTTGAGTGTTACAGTAAGGAGGGAAAAAAAAGTCACTCAACTCTAACATATCTGACAAATAAGCATTACCCGATTATCTCTATAAACAACTATAAATGGCCGATCCCACTATTTGCTTTCCCTTTTAAGGTCCAACTTGCAAACTTTCCTCAAGCACAGCTTGCTCTACAGGATAACTGTGCTTTGTTGGGGAAAAGATTTCAGGTCCCAGACGCTATGGTCACATGAATGAGGAATAGTGCAGCATACGAATGAATTCAAGATAAGAAATAGAGCAAGTCTCATATTCCATTCCAGTTTAGGATTTGCTGTTCTCTTAAGCAGGACCAGGTCAAGACCAGTATTTAAAGATGATACTAATTTCTAATGCAGAAAGATGATCCTAAGGTGGAAAAAAAGATGATAGATTACAAAAGGATTTTTTTCCTCTCCTATTTCTGTATTATTGTGTTATTTAGATTGATTAGTGAGAACTAACATCGATTTCATTCACGTATGCAAAGATGTCCAGAATTCTCACAAGTTTCCTTGATGTCTATGTCCTTGCATGACATATTATGTACTTTTATTTCTGATGACATTAAAGATGCAGCCAGAAAAGTCCTTTTGGACAAACATCTGAGGAGAATCAGGAGGACAAGTTATCCTAGCTAATTGCAGAAGTAATTTGTGAAAGAAAACATTTTTTAGTTGTGGGGTTTTGTTGTTGTTGTTGGAGTGTGACAGGAGAGCCGGCTGCTGACAGCTCCCTAGAGACCAAGAGAAATCTCAGTGTCGGGACAATCCACGCGACAGATGTGGGGCACAGAACTTGACCAAGGCAACATCAGTGCCACTGGGGTAGCAAACCTCCATAGGAGCAGCAGTGTGTGGCATGGTGCAAGGCACTGAAATGCTGTCTGTGCTCATCCGCCACAGCCGAGCTCCCGTCCCAGACCCCTCTCCGGAAGCTGGTGCCTGGACTAGAGCACTGGGATCCAGGCTGAGCCTCCACTGCTAAAAACAAGTAGAGGAGGGAATTCCTCTCAGCAGTAACACTCTTGCTTCCCTCACTTTCCCCCCCAACAACACTGCAGCAAGTAAGTCTGCAAGCAGAAAGGGCATCTCAGAGGGCTTTTGTCCTCTCCATCCTATGCAGAAGCATAAGTGTAAGGCAAAGCAACAGGGATCAGAGATACAGCTTTTTAAGATGAAAACTTTTGGAGAATGCTGCTCTGCTTTCTCTGGAGCTCTGTTCCTCTCGCTATAGAGAGGAGATAAATATGAGCTCATTTCCTATTGAAGCACACAGAATGTAAAATAAATATTGCCATATATGCAGAGAATTTCATTTCCTGTAACATATCGAACACCCTTACCAATGTTTACCTCACTACACCAACTCGATTTTATTCTTGAGTAATGGAGTCAGATCATCAATTTTACAGGACATTCTCTCAATGAGCTGTCAGATATATGCCAGGATATTTCAGGTGGTGTTACTGAGCTATCTGCTGGCCTGCCTAAGCAGCAATGCATGAAACACAAGCTTAGGATAACGAGTTCAGCATGGTGCTCCCTACCCAAACGTAGACTGCATTGAACCAAAAGTATTGGGGTGATTTGCTTAAATATCACATTTCCATGAGCTGTTTTATCTGCTACTGATGATCTCGAGACAAAGATTATTACAGTAACTCTAGCCTACATTCTTGTCCTGCACACACAGAGCCCCAACTTTTACACAGGGCATCTGTCAGCACTTGGTACCTCTCGGCTTGTTTCACTGTCCAGGGGGCTCTGCCTGGCCTCCCACAGCAGCCCCCATCCCTCCTCATCTCCCCTCCAAAGGCACAGGACTGAAATAGCTCCGCAGAGTTTGGAGGAAACAGGAGCTGCTGCTTGTGCGATTAAAGGCTGCAAGAGAAATTGGCTGCTTGGTATCTTTACCCCTAGCTCTGCTCCCTAGTTCCTGTTAAAAGATCAAAGGTGAGGGAGTGAGAAGAGGCTTTTGCTGGATCTTGAGATGAAATGGCAGGCCACGGACCCGAACCACTGCTGCTCTTATCTTCTGTAATCATTCAGCTACTTTGCACCTGCCCTGCCTCTCTGTAAAATCAAGGAATGTAAAGGAGGGCATTTGGCCCTAAGCTATTACTTTGCTTTAATTCCTTTCCCAGAGAAAATTCGCTTCAACAGTTTGATATGAATTTATTTTTTTTAAAGAATAGATGATATTAGCTCCCTCCTGCAGATAAGACTTTTGAGTTTTAAAGCTCCCTGTTTTCATTCCAGTACTTTGATTAAAGGTTTCAAGAGATTCATTTTGGTCATTTTAACTTATTTTCTATGGAAAGCGGTAAAGGCTACAGGGAAAAAAAAAGCATCAAAGTAGTCCAGAAACAGGACTTCCATTCCACTTTTCTCTGTTATCTATAGTAAAATTTCAGTCTCCAGAAAAAGTTGGGATGGTAGCACACTAGGCAACCCACATTCATCCTGTTTGAGTATTGAGACACAGCCTGAGCATGGGAAGGTACAGGGCAGTTGAAATCACTGCAACTGCACTGGTTCAAATCAGGAATGGCCAAGAGGTGGGGTGGACCTACATTGAAGCTTTTGTCAGACTTGAACTGTTGGTAGGACAACAACAACAAACCAATACAAAACAAACACACAAACAAACAAACAAAAAAAACACCAAAAAGGGGAACTATGACTGTGTAGGAATAAATTCAGCACCTTGTCAGGGTAGGGGGAGGAAATACCAGGTTAAGGGGTCAGGTGCTGGGATGTGCAAAGACAGCACAGTGTGTTCAGCCCCGCGTTACCTGCATGGGAACAAAAGAAACCTCAAAGCGTGCAAAAAAAATTGGCCATTCTCCCCGTAAACCTTCAGAGAGTCCAACTGACAGTGTTTCACAGTGTTTTTACTTTTTTGATTCTGTTCACAGGCTTAAGGGTTGGGTGGCACCTCCCAGGTTGATCTTACATAGCTGCCCCGCTTGCTGCAGGATTAGACTTATTTCTGATAATAATCAATTAGATTTTGCATGTGAGTGCATGCATGAAAGGTTGTCCTTAGCAATGCTGTTTTTAGCAAAGCCTGCCTTCCCACCCCAACATAAAAACATAGAGGGAAAAAAGTACATCGAAATGGAATTATTTTTATAAGCGTCTCTTGGAAATATTTTGTTTAAAGTAACATAAATTGATCTAAGTGTTATTTCACGGCTTGCCAATAATAGCAAATATAACATGCTCCTGTACTAGCCTTGCACTACAACATAGTAGTTGAAATATTTTTGTTTGTTTGTAGTGTATTAAAAGAGTCAATAACAGCAACTACTACTTAGTTCTAATGCAAATGTGGTTTTCCTTTCCTTGATCACAATGTTTGCTCCTTGCAATGAAGAACAGCTCATCATTTAGTTTCTATTAAGTAAATATATAAACAACTGCCGTCCCCCAAATGAAAATCCAATGTGAAACTTCAAAATTCTGATGCAGTTTTAAAATTCCATACCAAAAGTTTTTCAGACTTAATATTTCAAAGAAATTGCATTTTGAGAAATACAAATGATACTGCTATACAAAATAAAAACATCTTTTGAGATGACTGTTGTATATAATTTCTTCTGTAACTTCTATCAGTACTTTTTTTTTTTTAATTTATTTACCTCTTGACAAATTAAAAGGGTTCAAAAAATTCTGTTCCTTCCATAGCAAACAAGTTTGCTATCTAATGGATGGCAAGATACCCACTACAAATTCATATCCACTATTACGTACAGGAAATTGCATTTAACCTGAAAATCCTCTTTAATTACTGCCATTCAATCAGTACCTGAAAAGGTGCCCCTTCTTTTGGGAAATGAGAAACACATGTATATTAGTTTTCTAATAGGCTCAGCTGCTGTGATTCAAAATTCCCACACGTGACAGCCATGGTTCCTTTGGCCCAGAGTATCTTCTCCATTATTATGCTACTCTTCTCTTTCAAGAGGGCGCTCACAGTACTACAGGAATAACTGCAGTCCGTGTGGCTGCTGAGGACTACCGCTTCCCTCCAAACACAAAAGGCAGAAAATAAGGATGAGGGCAAAAGGAAAACTAAAAATAAAAAATGAATGAACCTAACAAGGGTAATAGAATGAGTTTGGGGAACGTTTCCATTTAAGCTAATATGGTACATATCAGACACTTTCTTTCCCTCTCTCCCCACTCCTGCCTACATCTCAAGATGTTTTCATTTCACATCCTGTTGTTTATGTGTTTTATATCATTTGCATGATTTTGAAACTACGCCTTTTTTTACCCCTCTCGTTGCATTTTTCTCTCCTGATTCACATGAAGAGATGTGAGATTTCTTAGGCCAGCAGGGAAAGCAGAATCCATCAGAGCAGGAGGAGGAGGTTACTGGCATTAGGCAAAGCTGCCACCTTAAGCTTGAAAAATTATAGTTGTTCTCCATCAGTGACATGGCTAACTTTCTTTTGTTAGTGTAACAGTGTGTTTAATGTTCAGCTGAGTCTTTAAATTGGCTTAGCAATAAGTAGCCCTTATTTACATTTTTCTGATGCAAAAGCTATATAATCAGCAGAAGGTTTTGATTTTTATCCTGCTAACTTCATAAGGGATTTTTTTTCCCTTTAAATGCTCTGTCTTCACATTTATTATTTTTAACACTATCATTACTAAAAGCTTCCTGGATGTTTTGTTTTAAATAAGCATCTTATACGTTAAGCCTTAATATCTAAATAAGCATCTTATACGTTAAGCCTTAACACCTGTTTATTTGATTGTTTCCTCTTCTGTTGAACGCTGTATCCAAATTATATTCAGATGTTCCAAGGTCTGCATATTTCAGTTTTAGGGCACAGATATGAACCCCTATTTCATTTTGGTTTGCATTGGGTTTTTTTCGTTTTTTTTGTTTTGTTTTGTTTTGTTTTGGTTTTTTGTTTTGTTTTTTTAAAAACACTATGTTAAGACTTTGTTTTTTCATGGTGGTTTTGTTGCTTGGGGCGGGCTGGGGGGGCGGGGCTAGGGCGATGGGGTTGGTTGGTTGTTTTTTGAGTTTTTGTTTTTTCTTTTTTTAAATCACAGAAGTCCATAAAACTATACCCTAGATACCTGGTACAGAGCTTTGAGAAATTTTGAACCCTAAATCACAACAAACAAAAGGCTCACAATTTTCCCTGTGGACAAGGGACTGCAGGACCTCAGTTATCTTCCTTGCCCTTACCTTCAAACAAGTCTGCCTCATATTTTTCTTGTTTATTTTTCCCCAGCTGTCTCTGGAAGTCATTGGCTGTCCACAGCATGGCTGGGCTGGCCACCACAACCAGGGGCAGCAGAGGCTTGCAAAGAAGGAGGACAGCCGGGGTGCTGTAGACCCACTCTCAGGATGCTTTCCTCGCACAGCAGCCTAACACTAAGGCAGGCAATGAGGGTCTGGAGCTCAAGAGCCATCCGGGCAAACACAGCAGGGCACAGCTAGAGGACGAAAGCAGCAGTCAGGCTTGGAGTCACCTTTTGCCAAGGAGGCGATGACTAAAATTACCGCCTCGGTGTGCTGCAGCTGGTCCTGGAATCACTGTGTATGACTATGCCTTCCCTCACTGCGCCTTTCTCAGTAACATACTGTTGGGACAGACCCCATTGGTTTGCCTCACAGATCTCACACATATCTAACCTTGCAGATGGGCTTTTCTGCAATGCAAACCACTATTCTTAGTGAAGACCTCAAAAACCTCTACCACCGAAGACCGCACAAAATAGTTGCCCCGATCTGCACACAGATGTCCTCTTTGAACTGCTCTTTTTTTTTTCCCCACTGCTTCTCTACAAGCTTCCTACGATTTTACTCTTCAGTCATAAAGACAGCGTAGTTTGTTTCTCAGATTGGAGTTTGGCTAGAAGTCTGCCGAAGGATATTCATCCACCGATGTTCTCCGAGAAAACTGACAGCCTTTTTATTCCCATCAGAACTGGTCACTTAGTTGATTGTGCTACGTAATGAGTGATAGACCGAGCCACACGTTCTAACTCGCATTCCCCAGTGACTCAACATCAAGTCTTTCAGTCTCTTTTCAAAGCTTACAGAAAAAACAACCCTAAAAAGCTCCACTCCATCAAGGGTCCCTTTAGGCCAAGATGAAAAGCAGATTCACATTTATCAATCCTTGAACAAGAAAACTATCAATCACTGAAAATACTTAATGCAAAGCAGTGAAGAATGTTTGCTAAAGGCAAACAGTACTGAGCACGGAGTTACTCAGGAATACAGGGTAAAGTCAAATACTGATTGTCTCTGCAGATATGCACAACATATACATGACACAAAGACACACTGCCCTTTGCCTAAACAAATCAAGATCTATAAATCATGCCGACACTCAGCACACTTTAACTCTCTCACCTGAGAAATTGCAGCATTCTTGCTGCTCATGACTTGCAGGGGTACAGTGGAATAGAGTTTGTCCTTGTGAAATTTAACTGTTTCCAGGGTATTTTCAGAGGTCTGGTAATATCAGCGAGCCTTACCATGTTGCTGTAAGTAAGAAGCCATGACATATTGTTGCATGGTATGCAGTGTAATTGTTATTGCTGGAACAGAGTACTTGCAATTTTTGCCTTGCCAGCCAGCGAAGGCAGATCTAAGATTGCCTGTTTACACACAGCAGCATATTTCTCTAGAAGAGTTTGCTGTATTAACTCTCACTAGCCAATTTTAATGAGACCAATTTGCACTGAAAAATGGATTCTTGATATCAGGCAATTACTTAGCACTGCATGTGTGCAAGTAAAACAACTTCTTCAGGAAAGGAATAGAGTCAGTCACCTCTAACAAGGCCTGTGCACGTAACCTAATCTCGTTTGTTCTGTGGCGTTCCTAAAATGTCTGTTATAATGATATCCAGTTTTGGATTTCAGTTATTTTCTGTATTCAAAGAAACCAGCCTTTTATTGACTACACTGATCTCTCGGAACAGGAAACGCAATATGTTGCTAAAACTAAGGCCCACAGACAGTTAGCATGAGCTACATTTACTCAGTAAGTCATGTACTTCGGTCTCTGCAGTGCCATGGAAGTCTTTGAAACGTGTCCTAAGCGGCTACAACAGTATTTCAAAGATTCCGTCAAATCCCACAGATTTAGAAATGGCGATACCAAGCAATTGACAATCTCCAAGAGACATTCTGTAAAAACCAACTTTTTGACAATTAAATATCTCACGGAAAAGAGCAGAAAGTATTGTGAAACCAATTAATCCAGCCCCACGAACACTAGCAGGGTAACAGACTGATTTCTTTTAAGATTGCAATTGATTGACTTCGATATCTGGAAAGGTGTATGCAAACTTTGGTTGTAGCTGTTCCTACATTTCTGTGACTTTCCCCGATATCTAACAAGTGACATAACAGCTTTTCTCCTGGTCAGTGAAACATTAAAAACTTGATGATCTCCTACTTCCATCATTCCATTAAATTTGGTCAAAATGGGCTAGCAGTTATGTGGTACAGAACAATAAAAAAAAAAAAAAAAACACAAGCAAACTTGTTCGTATATTTCTAAAACTGATCCAAACACCACCACATTTTTTGAAAGAATTCCAAAGGTTAGACTCACAAAATGTTAAAATATATATGAATGGCGACATATACATGATTGTTTGCAAGCTATCAGAAACATTCTCAACAAATCGTTGAAGTACAACAATTTTTCCTTCACACTCAGATGCTCTCTGATGAGGCAGAAGAGTTTGCTCTCAGCCCTTGATGGTTTGGATCAGTCCATCTCAGCAGATTGGGTTGGAGCAGTCCAGCTTACAGATGGGGCTGTTCTAACCTGCGCCAACTAGCTCTAATCCAATTGTATGGCCAGCTAGCTGAGGACCAGAACCACCTCCGATCCCGATTACATTCCTATCGTGACTTGAAATGGAGGTGCTGGTGTAGCATCAAGAGGGGTGAGCCTTTTGTCTGCTAGGAAAATACAAGAACTCTCTTATCACCACTTGCTGCAAGATCAGCAGAAACAGAACTGAACAAGATAAGCGTTGGCACATAAAGTTGATTTTTGGGTATGTGCCCACCAACATTTATGTTGATTTTTCCCCTGCATATGAATCACACACACATTAAAAAAAAAAAAAAAAAAAGCAGAGCACAGCTCTCATTCTAGTACTGCATTTTGGGGCCAGCTCTCAACTACAATTTATTCATTCCAAACGAGCTACGAGCATAACTCAAATGCAGCCACATGGCAGCACAGTTTAAAAAGAGAAGCCCATAGTAGTCAGAATGTGGGGAATTAGCTTAGTATAGTGAGAGCAGCTGCATTCTTTGGTCTAAAAACTAAAGCAAAGTGAACGTGCATTACAATTGTTGGGGAAATACTTGTTAAGATACCTATTTGTTTTCTCTCTGATTTTGGCCAAGTGTCTAGTGGCAGTATTACAAGAATAGCTTTTGTAGCAGAACTTTCAACCAAGTCCAAATGGGGAAATGCTGAAACTCTCATGAAAAACTTCTACTCTTGTGACACTTCCTGCCTTATGTTTAGAAGAGAAGGGACTGAACAGGCATCTAGACTACCTAAAACTAAATATTTGATGATCTTTGTAAATATAGAAAAGCAGAGAAAGAAAAGTGCCACACAGTGGTCACTTGAATCACTTTATTTTTCCTCATTATTTGCTCCCAACTAGGCCAACAAAACTGCCAAAGGGAATGCCTAGCAGAACTGTTTGAAACATCAGCTCCCTGGTGACCTATATATCCTTATGTGGTTCTATACTCAACTCACGTCGACCACTGCAGCTTCTTTACAATCAATGCTGCTGTGTTCAGCATCTGCCCCAAGGATTTCTGATTATTTTCTTCTTCTTTTGACCAGAGCCAGTGGCACCCATCTCTTTCATCATGGTGTGGTAGCAGCTTCAGGTGAGTAAGGGTTACAGTGACAGCCACCTGTCATGACCAAAGCTATTTATTATCTGCAGCATTGTGCAAATATGAGTGGGATCCAAGGTATATCAAAGGAAATACTTCTTAGGCTTCAGCGCTATGTCATACATAAACCAGCTTCATTTGCTAAAGCTGTGCAGTGAAAGGGTGAGGTCAATACAGAGAGAGAAAGGCAGAAAACAAATTTACAGACCCTGAGGCTACTGAAAAGGAGACGGCAGGCACACAACCATCTTGTACAAATGGCTCATTTAAAAACACAAATTCAGTTTGTCTTGCATTTGATAAGGTGTAGAAGAAGAAAATTCTAATCTGTCAAAAGTGCCTGGCCTTTAAGCTGGGAGATAAGGAAACGTCAGCAAGAGAAACAGCAAAAATCTTCACGCTTTTGAGCATGATCATCATTAGGTGCTCTGTAATTTTCATTGCTGTTCGCTGAAACTATACTTTTGGCCAGTTTAACAATCACAGAAGAAGTAATCAAGGGGAATCTCTGATGAATATGGCATTTCATGACGCCAACATTTTGTTCTCATTGCATTTCCTGAGGGTGTTGCTAGTGGCCCCCTCACTATGCTTATGCATTACACGGCTACCTCTGTTCGGATGATTGCCACGCGTCGCCCGCAGTGCTCCAGTGTGCACCTCCATGGTTCACATGCCTCAAGTCTAAGTTCTTGGTAAAATAGTTGAACTTAGATTAATTTCTATAACTATATTATGAAATAATTTAAACTTGTGCATATATATTATCGAAACATGATAAGCACCTCATGTAAGCATCATATTAGCCTTCAAATAGTCAATTTATGCAATCACAAAGGAGAGTTCATTACAGCAGACCAGGTACTCTCGTACAATGGATCCTGAAGATAGGTGGGCATTTGGACAGAAGAGCATAAGAGAAGAGGAACATGGCTTTGGATGACATGGCTGCTTAAGGCTGACTTCAATTGTTGCCTTGATAGTAACTGCAGAGAAATGCCTCATTGCTCTTAATTTCCTCTTCAACCCAGGTTAAGGTCTAAAAAAAAGCCATAGAGAGAAGTGGTCCAGAATCTTCTGCTTTTACTCCCTAGAAAGGCCCTACAGACAGAACTTTCCCTGCCATCCTTGTCTGCAGTAGGGGAGTCTCCAGCTGGGCTTCTGCTTGGAAGCCCAGCGCGTCAAATGAAGAGAGGGGTGCAAAGCTTGTCTCACCAAGAGCTCTCAGTAGAAAATTCCACAGCACCTTATCAAGGCTCTTGATTACAACATTTAGGACAAAGGCTATTATTGTCTCATTCATTATGTTCATAAAGCTTTGAGAACATTTTAGGTGCCAGGTTAGTTTTAAATGGTAGCTACGTGTTTTCTGCAGCTCCTCTGTTGTCTCTGCTTCACTATAAGGGACTAAGTAATCTAAGCAATAATTACTAGCACTACCTGTTCATCAGCAATATAATAAAAACTGTAAACTTAATTTACAAGTACATTTTTCTCTAGCAAGCTAAAGGGCTACCAGAAAGCGGTTCTTCCTTACAGCTCTAATGGTCTGGGAATGAACAGAGCCTTTCACCCATACCTTCTCCATTTACATCTCAGGCGTGTCAAAAATATCTAGCTTTTTTTTTTTTTTTTTCTTCCCCTGCTAGCTGATTTACAACCTTTTTTTTTTCAGCTTTGTGAAATCTTAATTTCTGGCAGTTTTCACAAGCTGCATTTCAGAGTTGTTCCATCCACGTAGTGACTTCATCTCAGAACAGCCAAGATAAACAATTCTAGCCATTTCAAAGCATTTCATGTATCTCTTGATAACTTCCAGATTTTCCTATATTTCTTATGAATCTGGTAACATAGTATCATGGATTTTTGTGATCTGCTGTTGTTTCACTCAACAGCTGTAGTGACGTGTTCTCCAATTTAGATTTTTCCAATTTATATTAAAGCTGCAATGCCTCTGATTACACAGGACCAAAAGCACTCCTGAATTGGCAAAATTTAAGATCTACCCCAACCCCCAGTTAGTGTAAAGAAAAAGGCTTCAAATAACATCATTTATTGAACCATTAATTAGTATTCTACTTCACTGACCTTTTCAGAATGTCTAAGACCCATGGAAATAGAGGCTTCTTGAAAAATGAATGACTAAAATATCCACTTTAGTTATACACCAGTGGCACAATACTCTTTTATATATTAACGTATGTACTGAAAAAGCAGCAGGACAACTCTGTTCCATAAAGCTGGGACAAACAGGTAAGTTTAGGCAATTATGTTAACAACACTAAACATTTTTTTGAATGTCAAAGGTCAGTGTTTTCAGATGATGGGAATTACCCTGTGCCCAATACTTGAAAGAATTAAAGCCATTGAGTTAGTCTCCCAGCATTAGGATTTAGGAGTCTGAGTTTAGGGTCCATATTGGAAAAGAGAAGACAAAAAAAAAAATCAAGGTAAAAATAACATTCTGTTACATAGTTCCCGCTCTAAAAGTCTGAGACTTAGGTAAGTTTGAGAACAGATGCTACCAGTTAAGTAGGACAAAAAAATTCCAATTGATACTGAGTACATTAGCGTAATTTATGCATTCATAAAACTGATAGACACATTTCTGAAAATCTTTAAAGTAGAAGTAACAATGGAGCTAGTCAGCAATTTACCACTAGCAATTAATCATTCTCACAGTATTCACAACATCCAGTTTTGTTCTTGTTATTCGAGGAAGTAATGATTAATTGATAAAAGTTTAGCAAGTGCACTAAGAGCAGGTGCTCCTAATTGCAAACTCTCAGGGATAATTTGGTCTGAGCTACTTTCTGCTAATTTGTACAGCATTAGTCATAACAGTCTGTAATTTTACTTTTAGAACAACTTTTTCCTATAGTCACTATAGTCTAATTAAGAAATTTTAACTAGTTATTTGTATGGAGAGCACTGCTGAATTGTAGATGCGAGAGCCTGATTACCATAAAAGATTAAAGAGGTCCTTAAAAATATGCCCCCACCAATTAAAAGCCCTTGCTAATTGCTTTCAGAGATAGCTGTTTTAAAGTGCTTTTAATGATAACATTTACCCTAATCTCATACAGTCTGAAACCCAATCCCATTGTTTGTATCCCCCATATTTGAACTGAAGTTTCCTTCGAACAGCAAGTACTTCTCTCAGAGGCTGAACAAAAATCAGTGGAAAAAGCTGCATTCGGCTACCGGTTATCCATTCCCGCGGTTGCTCTGCACCCAGAAGGCTCATTGAGGTAAATGAACTCAAGCTACCGGGCAAACGACTGTTCGCAAACAACTAGACAGACAAGTGCTTACTTACAACAGCCGAAGAATTGAACAATGGAATTTTTTTTTATTCAGTTGATCTTTGGGCAAATCAGCTATATCGGCTCTTGTTCTTTAAAAAAGTGTCTTTACTCCCAAATTATTGCACAAACCATTTAGCATTATATTTTTTTCAAGCAAACTGCGGTATATGCCAGGATTTGCTACTTTTTCATGCGTACTATCTGAGAGGTACCTGAAACTGTGCACCAATAGCACTAGGGCTCATAGCCATGCATAGCAAAGGTGATGGGAATTCACCCCAGCCCCCCCCTCTCTCTAAACCATCTTCCATTCCCTAGTCACCTCCCTGGCTTGGTTTCCTCCTTGTTCCTGGTGTTAGGCAGGCAAAAATCTGGTTAGGTACATAGTACTTAAAGAAAGGAGTTAGGTTATACCAGTTTGCATGCATGAAAATACAGCAACACCAGCAAACTACAGGAGGACCATCATAATTGCTGACAGCATCAGCCAGCACAGCAAAAGCTTCACATGGTCCCGAGTCACAAACTATGCGGAGAGACCTCAGGGCCGTGAGGGAGTGGAGGAGAGGAACCACGGTGCTCTGAAGTCCTATAGCTCCATGGGAGCTGAACTTGACTTGTGGCCAAGCCCCGTGCCATGGGGTTCAGCACCCTGCTTGCTCCTGCTCTGTGTAGCCAGCAGCCCACCCGGGGCAGCGCAACCCTGCTGGCAGTGGTGGGAGATGCTCTTGCCTGGACTGCCTACAGGCTGGGGTCTGGGAAATCCCTTGATCATGTGGTAGGCCTTTGTGGATGTGGCAACAAGTCAAAAAGTCAAAATACTCCCACCACCAAGTCCATTTTTCAATGCCATTTTACAGAGATAGCTCCTCTTACAAAGACCTGCTTCTATGTTTATTGGACTCGAGAAATGCTGAGGTCTCTTCCACGATACTGGATGAGGTCTTATCTCCTCAAAACATGAAAATGAATTGTCAGTTCAAACACACTTGGAAATACTTTTGTATATAGTAAATTTTCTTATGGAATTTCAAATTGTGGATTATCTGACAGCTAAAAAGCCAAACTTAGTGAGTGCTCTCTGTGTTACTGGTTGTCCCATTGGTGTGTAAGCTGATCACACAACAGAACTGGAAGCAAGCCACAGCTAACTCCTCTCATCTGCAGTTCTTCGTAACAGTGGGGAGGTAGGATGCGGTATTTGATTTGAAACCAGAAACAGCTGCCAAACAGATGTTCTTGCCGAGGCATGCAAAACTTTGTGCTATATGTCTTCAACTAAAATGACAGTCCAAATCTGTTAGCTAGTAGCTAAGCCATCTTCTTCTGCAAGGCTTTGGGAAAGAGATTCCGTACAGGCTAGGGTATATATAAGAATTGCTGAGCCTTGTGACTAGGATGGGAACTTCCCTTTGGGATGCTAAGGATCTTCCCTGTGTTTGCATTTACTCAGTCTAGGATATATAAACTAAAACCTAGATATTGTCAGATGACTGTAAGAATAGGTGAACATTACAGGGCCTAAGCTCCTCTCTGACAAGGGTCACGCCACGTGCACGTTTTCTAGAATTTAATATCTGAAGCCAGTGTTTAAGCTAGGAGCCCATATTTGACTTTTGTAGAAGAGCTCAATAAGCTGGAGAAGAAGCACTTCAACTTAATGCTTTTTTCCCCCCTCCATTATGGTTATCAAAATAGATACATGCACAACAGAGGTCCATTACCATCTTTATCAACACTGCAAGCAGGCCAGGGAAGAACATGAGAGACTCACTTCCCTCAGTAGCTCTTTGAATTTTCTCTCCCCGTTCACACACATGCCCTTTTCATACCTCACCATTAAGGACTGGATTTCAAATTCCTTTGAACATAAATCATCTATTACTTATGCACTGATCTCGAGCAGAAAAATAACTTATTTTCCTGCCTGAGATCTGCCCTTCACATGGCTTGAAAATAATTGTCGACTCGGTGGCTAAAAACCTGAAAGCCAGTGATTAACTTTAAATACCAATGTAAGCTCCAGTTGTATTATTCTAAAACTTCTTATGCCATAAACATCTCTGTAGCACCCAAGTGCCTTCCAGTAGTGTACGAAGCAACCATGACTAACATCTGTCATGTGTCATTAGTACTCTCGTCCCTCAAGGGGAAAAGCATTTGCAGTGAAGTGTTTTGTTTTGGTAGGAAATTAAAAGAAAAAACTGCACACAGCTACATGTTTATCTTAGAGGAACCAAGATTAAAGAGATGTATTTTCCACTTGGAGCAGGATATGATATCTGTGAGGGTCCCCAGCCCTTGGGGAAGTTTATAACATGGTCTTACACTGCCCCCTTTGGAAAGTCTGCTTTCTGGCACGGGCCCCTATCTTGATCATAAGAATGTTCCATTAGGTCTGAAGAGAAAGCTGTCAACCAGAGAGCTGTCAGCTGCCTTTTGGCCTGCCCGAGCCTAAACCGTGGGTCTCTGAATAGAAGGACCGAGGAGCTGAACCTGATTCAGTGCCATATAGTAAGTCAGCACAGTGGAGAACATGGGCTTGATGTGCTCATGGAGGTGAGGAGACTCCTGTGCTCTTCGTAGCTTCTGAGACTCACAAGGCTTTATGGTGAAGTATCACCGAGCTCCCCTACAGAGGCGTCTCATCACAAGGGTATCTACAAATGCTCTTGTCAGCTAACTGGAGTCATTGGCACCTTGCTCAAGTTTAGCTTCTCCCATCTGTTCTTCAACCATAAGCTAACTATGCCATGTTGCAGTGGCATGGCGTGGTATCGGGACAGGTGTTTGGTCATATGTAGAAAAAGTCAAATAGGATGTGTGTCACCTTCATAGTATAGCCCAGTCCAGTCCTCTGCAGGCAACAGCTGGACAAGGATTGGAATGGAAAGAGTTTGCTCTAATTGCAGGTGCAGCCTCTCACCAGTATCCAGCAAGAAGGCCCCAGAATAGCTGACTTGGTTAAGCTTGGAGAGTGCTTGTCAAAGCCCAGGGTGAGTCCCTCCCTGATAAGATCATCCCCACAGTTTTACTAAAGCACGTTCAGTTTCATCTCTTGGCCCAAATCCCCATCGTTCTAGAACAGCAATATAAAGCTTCAGTTACATTATCTCGAACTTAGCCAGGAGTATTTTATTTATAAGGAAGTGTTTGAAAACACATCTCTGCTTTAGCAATGCAGGCTCAACCTGTAATTTCACAGTAACTGATCGCACTGTTACGTGTAACGTCGGCGTACAGGACTGTCCTTGAAAACCTGGGCTGACACAGCATCATCCTTGACAAATGGTAGAGCCACACCCAGACGCTTTTTTTCCCCTTTGCCCCAGACATTTGCAGGGATTTCCTGGTCTACAGCTCCTCAAGAGCCAGAACAGGGCTTTGATTCATCAGCCTATTTTTAGTCTGATGTTTAGCTTCCTTCCTTAGTGGCTTCAGACCAGCACACAACAATGCATTAAACCACTTTCAATCCTGTAGACACCATCGTGATATAGCAATGGTTTATCTGCCAAAGCCTTACAGCGCAGCTGCCTTTCCTATGCTGGTAGCTTTGCTCATGCAGGCATCATGTCTGGAACAGGTTCCTGAGCAACACCCATCGACCAGCTCTGCCCACCCTGCCGCAAGGGCTCAAAGCTCCTTATGTGCGAACACAAGAGAGATCAAAACTCCATTAAAAGCTTGCCCTTGGAGGCTAATGCAAGAAATGGAATGAACCCGCTCGGAGCCACCAAATTAAGTCACTGCATGTCTGTCGGGGACACAGACCCTGTATTTTAAAGGATGTTTCTTTTTTATACAATAAATACCTGGCAAAAGAAAGATGCATAGGTTTTTTGTGTTATTATTAGATTTTTCATATTTAGCTCTTTTCTCACACACGTGAGCATTTTACGGCTGCACCCGTGGATAGTATGTAGTTACTGTAGTGACAGAAGAATTAAAATACTTTTAAATACCTCCATGGAGACATCTTTTTTAACCTCTTTGGTGCAGCTGTATTTATAGCAATAGTAGTTGCCAGTTTTTCAAGGCTAATTATTTTGACTTATGACGATATTTTCCATATTCCATGAAGTGTCCCTTACTTAATATGCTTTACTGTGACATTCTCCTCATACCAGTATTATTAGTGTACAATACATGGGTAACAGCGACTAAATATCTTGTTCTTAAAATAACGAAAATCCTCCTGTTGGAATGCAATATTCATGTAAATTAAGAGGTAAATGGCATCAAGAATAAGCGTGGGCACAACCTCCTCCCCCCTCCCTAGCTTCTGGTAGTGACAGATTGAAGAGGTCAGGCGCACTACTAAAAGAAGCATTTTTAAAAGCTGGTACTAAAGAGCTATTTATATTACTGAGAAGATGGAAAAGGATGAGTTTGAGAGTCTGCAGGGACCTGCAGTACAGCTGGTAGCAAAACCAACTAAACAAACCCACCCCAACAAACCCACACACGACCAAAAAAAAAAAAAAAACAACCCCCAAAACCCCACCAAACACCAAGCCCTCCCCCCAGCTGAGTTTGTAAAACATCTCTGCTACCACTAAATCAGTAATCCTATGACTTCTTTATTTCCTTTGGGTAACTGCCTTGAAATATAAAGGGAAGAGCCAGGGACTCGAGGTTATGAGAAGCCAACTCTCTTTGATTGTAAACGTATTTATCTACAGCATAACGCATCTCTGGTTTCAGTTCCCAAATGCCTCATTCTTTAAATGTTCAGTTTTGTAGCCTTGGTATGTAGGACTTCAAAACTGTGGAGCTTGCCAAGAATGGGTGGACAGTTCATCCACATGCTCCAGAGTATGTAGTACGTCCCTTTAGGATACTGCACAATGTACTCCATTTATTGCTAGATATATTAACTCATGCTTCACTACTGACATAATCCTAAATGTTGCCCTCTTTCACTCCCTGCTACATTTGTAAATCATCCCTTCAACGTCGCCAATACAGCTTCGATTCTACCTGATCTGAAATCTCAGCCACGTCTTGCCCTTTCGGTTCCTCTACAGGCTCATGAACTGACTGTCACCACAAGTTCAAGAATGCATATCCAGCCACCACACTGGAAGAGTCTTGAACTTGTAGCAACAGTCAGCACATGAGTCATTTCGGAGTCTAGCTCTCGTGGTCCAGGCTCACTTCCTTTACAGATGCCTCTTTCAGCGTATTGCAAGTTGTGCCTATTTTGGTGCTCCCTAATGTAGCTACTACTGACCTCTCATTATACACTAACACCACCTAATTTTTACATGTGGTACAACTTTCTCCTCTGACTTCTCAGAGTCTGCAGTAACAGCCAGGAAGTTTACTTGACTTTGCATCTTATCTCAAATCACAGTCCCACTACCCTTTAATCCTTTGAACGGGTGATCTGCAGTAAAACGGTTTGGGTTAGTTTCATTAAGTGTACTGTGCAGAATGAAATGGTGTCACAAGAAAGCTATTAACATACAATGACAAAACATGAGAATCATAAGTGAGAAGTACCAATATAGTCTTCCTCATACTGTCCTAGCAATGTAATAAATAAGTTAATAAATAATAAGTAATTATAACAATGAGTAATACAAAGAACCTGTCTTTTTTTTTTGGTGGAACCTTCTCCATTCTAGAACTGTATTATATTTGGAAACTATCAATTTCATTTGTGCATGACAGTTCACAGACTCGTAGCTAATTATTGCCATCAAACATGCATAAGACAGTTAAGGAAAAAAAAACACCTGTCAAGCCATAAAGATGAGTTAATCAGTTAAATATATATAAAAAGTTTATGCAGAAACTGGAGCAGTCCAAAACTACCATACTGTCCATCTATATTACCACATCAGTATCTCATAACATGGACGTCATTTACATGTATTATGTTTCCTCAAAGCATGCCAAATTACAATTTATCAATCATATGCTTATATGCCATTCATTCTGTCATACTAGTGCTTCAGTTTTGGCACACCGATTTTTATTTCCAGTTCCGTAGTACCAGCGGTTCACTTTGCTCAGTACTCCTGTATATCTACCACGCCTGAGTAAGAGTTACCTACCCAACTTCTACAACAGTCATGGCAATTCAGGGTCACAGAAGGCAACATTTCTTGCTCCAAAGATCAGGAGCCAGATCCTGCCCACAAATTCTGCGAATTTAAAGAATAAAGGTTTTTCCGAATCTCAGAGTTTCAAAGTTCTCCCCTGCCAGGGTTAGACATACTTTCAGAAAAGCCCAAGATTTCACAATATTCTCAAGAAGAGTACTAAATATTTCCTGACTCACCACAGAAATGAAAGAATTGGCAAAGTGTCTTCAGCTCATAGAGTACTGTAAATCAGGATCCTGAGCTTCTGGGCATTTTGGGCTGCATTTCAAGCTAATGTACCTTATCATAGGATTTACACTACCCTCTGTGCAATAAAAGTAGTTCTGGACAGCTTGATCAGGCCTCCATCATCCTTGCTCACCCTTTTCTCTCGTTCCTAGCCCCAACAAATAAACACACACCCCCCGCAGAAAAGACCTCCCACACACCCAAAACAAACACAGAGAATTCAAGCCACACAGGCTGGCTGTAATTAGCGAAGCAAGGTTTTTCTGATGTAACTGTTATTGTGGCCCATTTTTGTAGAACAGCTGAATATGGCAGCTCTCTCTTTGGGCTGAGACTCTGAACTCTACATTTTAAGGGGCTTATTCTAAAAGATTTTGGTTCCACTCGCTGCAATCAAAATAATAAAAGCTCCTTCTGTGAATGGGTTACCTCTCTCCTCAAGTCCTCCCGCAAGCATGTCAAAACTGCGCTGTCTTTGAGACACCGAAAGGGACTCTCAAGCAGAGAATTGACAGAATCTTATGTCTCCTGTTCTAAAAAAGCCCCTGTTTTCTGATTCAATTACTGACAAAGAGAATCCATTAGTAGGATTTCTAAAAATATACTACATTTGGAAAAACTTTGATTTCTACAAAGTTAATGTTAAAACACTAAATAAGTAGATCTCAATCAGACTTCCAGAACTGGGACTCCACAGCTCCTAATCTATGGAAGTACTGGAGAGCATTAATCACCCAAGATGTTTCAAAGAGCAGGAGGGCTATCTTCCCCCATTGGAACTGCTAACAGAAGCTGGCATAACCGAAATACTCCAGTGGAAACTCTTGGATGAAATAGTTAATTTTTGCCCTTAAAAAAAAAAAGAAAATAAAGTCTAATGAGACTTTATTGGTTTTGTCCTCTGACTGCGGTTTAGCACAGTAAATACTCTGATGTATTCCTAAACTATTCTCTGAAGGAATTTGAAGGGAAAGCTGCCCTAAACACATGCCAGACCTATCACAACAGACCCTTCCTTTTGTCTTCTCATTTGAATCCTGCAGTGCTGTTACTAGTACATATTAAACACGGAAAAGTCAGTGGATAATTACAAAACTCAGTCTAAAACCTTTCCTTATTATTTCTTGTCAAATGTTGAAGATTCTCCTGTCAAGTAAGATTTCAAACACAGCTTTATCAGACTCGGCAAATTCATGAGGACTAGTATCCATTTGCTGGGATCATTAGTTGGTTTTTTTTTTGTGGGGTTTTTGATTATTTTTTTTTTTAGTTGGTTGGTTTTTTAAACTGTTTTTTCCCGTGTGTGACTTTCCTCCCCGCCATCAGCAGTACTCAGAATTGACGTTTGACTTCAAGGCGGTTTAAAGACCATTAGGAACATACTGTGACATTGCTGAGTCTAAACTCCAGAAGATATTTGTATGTGCCTATTACACCATATAAGCTCTCTTTATTCAAGTCTCTCAAGTCATTATGTATACCAGGACCAGCATAGACAGATGTCTCAAATAAAGGACAAGGGGAGTATAGTCAATGGGATAAAGCACTCAAGAGGAGGCAACAGATGATATTATTTATAAGCAAGCTGGCATTGTTAGCCGTATGGTGGGGGTGATCAGAAACAATGCTCACTCGTTTTCTTTGATATTGTCAGACAACTCAAAAATACTGTTTTAGTCAATAAAAGAAAAAGTTGAAAATCTCTATAGGTGTCAGATAGGTATTAATAACTTATGGGTGAACATTATTGAAAAAGAATTCTGGCACTCAGCCTCTCTTTTTGCTAGGAAAGAAAATGATTGAGCAGATGGTTTGTTCAGAAACCGTAGCCTTTGGGAAGAAGCTTGTTTGTAAAATTGAATATATTTTGCAACCAACAAAGATGTGGCAATTTTTATCCTTAGGAAGTTTTCCCCGATAACAAGAGAAAAGGAAAGTCGGTACAGTATTCCAGCTCAAAAAGAGTATTGCTAATCATACTTCTTTATTTTTTTTTTACTTAGAGATCTGTGGCAGTCAAATGCAACAGAAGAACATAATTAAGCATCTTGACAGCTTTATGGAAACCTTGCTCTCAGACAAAGGCCCATGTCATTATATTTCTACTGCAGTAATGATGAATATGATTAGCAGATTGTGACTGAGGGGCTTTTGTGGAGGGGAGAGTTGTTTTCTTTACACTCTACCCCTCCCCTTGTCTGCATTCATGCAATAATTTCCCAATCTGCCAAGCTGTATTTTGTGGTACAGCCCAGTCTTTCAGTCTTTTCCAACAGAGAGACTAAAGAGCCTGCTTAACAAATTAGCTTGTAGAAATATTAAGGAGTTTTGCACACAGCTTCAGTATTATTTTCTTCATTAAATCCTGAACGTATAAATATACATACACATATGTACAGATCATCACTGGGCCCCAATATTCCAAGGAGGAAAGAGGCTTATTAGGACCATAGCCAAGTACCATTTTTTAACTGCTCTGAGTCATGAGGGCAAAGGCCTACACACAACCTTCATATCATGGAAAATATAAAAAAAAAAA
>VYZM01018196.1:146254-180041 GCA_013398915.1 Dromas ardeola
AAAAAAAAAAAAAAAAAAAAAAAAAAAAATCAACAAAGACACTACTTATTAGGCACAGATGTGCAGAGAAGCCAGTGTCCTTCCATGGCTCCCCCAATGAGATACAGCTTGGCTTTGTGGGAGACCTGACTTCTCATGTGCCCGGTACTAACATTACAGGTGTTTGAGTTTTTTTAATATATTCAGCATTTTGCCAACTGATCAAACTCTCTTACTTATGCTTTGAGTTTATCAGAGGCATGTGATTGTAGTTACCGAGACACCGTGCCCAAAGAAATCAAGCTGTAGTATTAGCTTGACTGGTTGTGTTAGCTTAGACTTGGTGCCATAACAATTACCTTCATAGAAATTCCAGTGAGTTCAGATCATGAAGGAAGAACTTTCTTGTAAGATACTAAGCAGAGGTACCCACAGTGTAAACAAAAGCAGTGCCATTATCTTTTAGCTTACAAATTTATCCTCACAATTGTCTTATAAAGCCTGAAATATTTTGCCTGTATGCCTAGTGTTCCATCTGTGCAGGGAGCTGACCTTTTCACTAGCAACAGCTGCCCCGGGAACCTGTGCCCAGCCACCATTTCATTGTGCCCCAAATCTGAACTACATTTTTCCTGTTTCGTCATCACAGAATTCTCACACTAGAAAAGAGGAGAGAGAATGGCTAAAGAGACCATTCAAAGGATTCCTAGCCAAAAGTGGAAAGTATTCGCCTTTGCTGAAGATGAATGCTATAGTTTTTTGCTGTTTGTAGCTGCAGCTATCCCAGTTCAACCACAGTTGAAATAGTGACTGCAGAACTCCTGTACGTTCTCAGAAATAGAGCCCAGACTGGAGAATGAATTACAAGTCCTAATAAAATTCTTGAAACTGTTTTTTCCCCCGTTCTAGTTCTTTAAGAAAAAAATGGTGTTTCCAGAAGGCTTTTTTCTGAACTATAAAACCAACAGAAAAGATGCATAACTGTAGGGAGATATAAACTGCTCATATGCTTTCCCCTAGCTTGAAACAAAGGGGAAAACACACCCCTCTGTGCCATATTTTGGGGCTGCAGAAGCTTTGATGTCAGCGGAGCTCTGCCAGCTCACACCATCTGACACTGTGGCCAGGGGCCTAGTGCTCATTGCAGATCCATGCCCACTAGTAACTGACAGTGCCATGTAGTAAGTGCTTTCACCTTGCTCTCTAAAAGGCTGTTCTCACAATGCATTGAAATAGGAACCGAAGTTTGTGCCAAGCTCACTGTCCTGAATCAGATCTGCGTCTTGGAAGGCAGTGCCCACAAATCGGTGGTAGCTACCCGAAACAGCCAACCATTTGATGGGCCCCATCCTCCAAGAAAGGGGTAAAGATAGAGAGAAATGACTACAAGAACAAAAAGGGAAACATGGAATGAAAATTATGTCCAGGTTATAGAGGGGAGAGACAGAAAATGAGAACAAAGGCTGGCCACTGGAAGCCTGTTGCTTTCTTCCTTTGTGCGGTGCAGTTTTGCACTTTGGATTATAAACTTGTACAAGTATTTTTTGAGACTGGATTCTGCAGCTTGTAGTGTGGGTACGGTGTGGGACTTAGACCGCATCTTGTGGCTCTTAGAAACTGAGTGGCAAATAGAAAGGTGCTCGAAAATACTGGGGACTGGATTTTCAGGTGGGGGTGGTGTTCTACATGCTCCCTTTTCTCTGAACAGAGGTAGGATGGCCTGCTAAATTGGAGACTGAGGAAAGCATGTTTTAGTTGTTGGATTTGTTTGTTTTTTTTGAAAAAAGAAGGGAGGGAAGGGCAGAAGGAGGCTTATAAGAAAGAAGTGACAGGGTTTGTAGCATTCATGAAGCCAAAAGCTAGGAAATTAGACAAAAGAAAACTATCAAGAGGTACATTCTTGTGATTACCGAAACTGAGACTGCAAAGTTCTTTTTAAGTGAATTATGATTTACTGGATAACAGATACAAAAAGATTTCCCCACTACCACCTGCAAAACTGCATTGGTTTTTATCAAGTAGCTCCTGTTGAGCCCATCCAGTTGATGAACATTCTTATCAACTAGCAAATATAAATGACTTATGGGGATAATATTTCAATATATAATGACATTGCTATATCTTGAATTCTTTTAAGATCTGGGTTATTAAATATTAAATATCAAAGCTGTAAATTATTGTAGCAGCTTTATACAACTAAATTAAATTCAAACAAAACCTAATTTCCTTAATCATTGACTGTAATCCTCCAGGAACATATGCTATTAACTCAGCTACAAATGGCACAGAAATTGTATGACTGCAGTTAAGTTATTTTATATCAAATTCTAATCCAGGGCAGAGTCCTCAGTAAATCTCCTGCAGGGATTTTAATGCTTCTGCGATCATATTGGCTCTTTACT
The DNA here is from genome assembly GCA_013398915.1 of Dromas ardeola. Classification (NCBI taxonomy): domain Eukaryota; kingdom Metazoa; phylum Chordata; class Aves; order Charadriiformes; family Dromadidae; genus Dromas; species Dromas ardeola. The sequence continues at coordinate 148,636 of VYZM01018196.1, forward strand.
GGAGAGCTAATCTTTTTACACTCTGTTTTTTCACTCCTTTATCCATTTCCTTCACACCCTTACTAAGCTAGCTCCTACCTTCTACCACATAGCATGTTTTGAGAGATTTGGCCTTCCCCTCTTGCATTTGATCGGCAAGAGTCAGGCTTTTACTGATGCCAAAATCATAGATTTTTTTTTTTGTTTCACATGTAAAATGGAATCATTCCCATTCATTTCAACATGTGTGTTAATTGCCACTTGTTGCCATCTCTCTATAAGGCTGTCATAATTATTCACGGTTTGCAGTCAAGCATTCGGAAAACAGAACAATTTCCTCCTCTTTAAGAGCCCTATTGGAAGTATAATTAAGTAGATTTAATTTAAGCAAGAAAGTTCCTCAGAGACTCAAGACAATGATCAGATAATAAAGAAATAAACCTTAGAGCCCTAGGTGGTAAGACTTGGAGAAACCTCCAGAGATCTTCTAGTCAGCCCTCTGCCCCTCAGCGTGATCAACTAAACTGCTGTCTTTCCTGACAGATGTTTCCCTAATCTGTGCTTAAAAGCTTGCGACAATGGAGATTTGACATCTCTCTGCACAATCCATTTCAGTGCTTCACCATCCTTCCTAGCAAGATATGTCTCCAGACACTCAAATGCAATCTTTCTTGATGTTTAAACCTTTTACTTCCTTCCCTATGCTTTGGGACTGGGAAACGGGCTATTCCTGGCCTCCGTGCAACAGCTTCCTGAACACTTGGCCACTTCCATCTCTCCTCAGTTTTCTCTTAGACTGAATCACAGCACCCCCTTTTCTGTTCCTCAGCAGTCTTGGTCGTCTCTTGGACACTCTGTCCTGCCCATTCTTACTTGGAAACGCATCACCTGAATTAGGGTAGTTTAGCTGAGGTCTTTCCCAGCATCAAGGAAGGCGGAAGTAATAGCTCACATCTGGCAGGTTACAAGTCTGTCTATACATCCCAGTGCGCCTCCTTCATAGCGGAACAACACTGCTGACTTGCATTGAATTTATGACCCATTCTCATCCCCGGTCTCCTTCAGCTACTTGCTTACTACCCTATAATTATTTCTTCATTAATATTGTAAATCAAATGTTCAAAGTCTCTTGAACTGAAGATGGCAGATAGCCACTACCCCCAAATTTCACTGCCAAAACATTCAATTAGTATTTAAGCAACAGAGGTAAATTCTGAAACAATCTCCTTTGTTCAGAACTCCCGCCTCCCAAAAAAAGACAACAAAAAACCAAAAACCAAACACAAACCCACTGTACACGATCACCAAAGCCCCCAGAACTTCTGTACTGGAATTCGTCCTCACAGGATTTCCAACCCCTGCACTCCTGTGCAAACTGGAGTCTTCCAGGTGCTTGAGCAGGGGTCTCTTGATTCTATAAGCACTGCAAACTAATAAGGATATCACTTTTTCTATTTAAAAAATGAACCGTTTGTTTATGCAATTTATTCACTTCCTACTATAGAAACACTTGCGCTTCTCCACTGGATCCTCCCTCATTGACCAAGAGTAGGGCAACACTTCAGCTGAGGCCTTCCCAAGTGGAGGAGAGCAGACACTTTGTAGGTTTCAGTTCTGTACTTACGTGCTAATGTGACCACCTGTTACACAACAGTATGGTACTGCTGACTTGCGTTAAGCTTGTGATCATTGCCAAGGCTAGTTTCTTCTTGGGAACTGGTGCATTTTCAAATTTCTGAACAGTTAGGGGGTTTGTTTAGTGAAATCAGCATAGTGACTCAGCCAACAAGCAGAAATTGAACATGTGCAAGGATTCTGTAGCACAGCTTTTTCATATGCCAGATCTACTATTCCTGCAGAAGATCACCAGTGCTGGGGGCACAGTAAGGTTTAAGACTTCCCAAATGCACCAGACATGCTGCAATTGACTATTATGTGGAAGGGATGTGTAGTAGCTCTTGCCAAGGTGTTTTGGATGAAAATCCTAAATGCCATCACATTTTCATATCATTGTGTCCAGGATTTGCCAGAGTATGGCAGCTCATCTGGAATCGCCTAACTCTCAAGTGTTCCCAGATACAGACAATTCTTAGCATCCACATGGACAAAGTTTCCAGACCGAAAAAAAGAGAGGGTGTACCGTTAGCAGAGTGCTCCTCACCAACATGAGTCTTGCTTTGAGCTTGGATCCAAACAGCGCTACCAACCAGCCATATGCATAAACTGTCCTCCACACACTCCAGGTTAACTTCTTTAGAGACTAGAAAGCCTCTACTAGTGTAGCCATTTTGGTTCAGAGCAAAGGTCCGTCTATTCCACTGTCTGCCTCCAACAGTAGACCTAACTCCACGCTCAGGGAAAGAGTAGAAGAACAAGGTAAACACAAAGTCTCTCCCCCAAGTACTCCCTAGCCCATGATCAGTTAGCCTAACAACTGTAAATTGCAAATTAGTAGAAACTATGAGAAGAATGGGATTAGTAGAGCACTAGCATTTATAACATCAAAAGGAAAACCCCACTAATTCTATAAGATTTTGTGCAGGAGTCAGTGGTGCGCCATGCTACAGTGTACATCTATACTCATGCTGGGACTCCAAAAAGTTCATTGGCTCCTCCTGCACAGCCTTATCACCCCCTGAGGGCCTTTGTGCCACCTGACCATCCACTGACCTAACAATTCCCTGACAGGCTTCCTGTTCATGATGTGTTTGAACAGATAACAGACGTTTTAGTTACACTTTTTGCCTATTGTCCCTCACACTCCTTCAGCCAGCCTTAACATGTTTGTACATTTAACTTGCCAGAGTTTGTAATCTCTTCAGTTTTCTTCATCAGGACACAGCTTCAGCTTTTTGAAGGATGCCTTCTTGCTCCTGCGATCTCCCTTACCCTGCCAATGCTGCCTTCTTTTCACTCTTTCTCAAGTTTTTCTTGATACACAGTTATTTTCTCTGCACTTCCCATGTGATTTACTGAAGCAGTGTCCATACTCCCCGAGAAGAGCTGGGTCCTCCACCTGTCTTACTCTCAACAAGCTTCCTGATCTGTGTCTAGTTCTCTTTTTTGAAGCTGAGCATAGCAATGGTAGAGAACTCTGGCTTGTCTTACTCCTGAGAGGATGCTAAGTACGTAAGATCCCCATTTCAGGGGAGCTCTTCAGCTGTTACTTTCTACATCGTATCCTGTAAAACACTCAGGATTAAAGTCAAGCATTGCCCTCATGGACTCCTGAAGCAGCTGCTCCACAAAATGCATTTTTTGCCAATTCTAGACTGAGTAACTGAAGTCATCTATACCTACCTACTTTGTTCTCCCTCTACTCAGCCTGTTGTGCTGCCATCATGGTCCACTGGTCAGCTAGGCAGAGTCAGTATTATATATTCTTCCTACTTAAGTTTCGGACTTCCACCAATGTGAAGTCAGGATTGGTCATTGATGAGACTACTTTGTTAAGCAGTTCAGCTCCAAAGTGTCTTTAATATGCAGAACTATTAGCTATCAGCAGAGCTTACTGCCTCCTTCCTCAATATATGATATCATAGGAATGTCCCACTGGTCATCATCTTTCCACGTTTGTGACGTCTGCACTGTTAGGATCTCCATGAACAATTAGACATACCAGCTCCCCCATGTCATTTCTTAGACATCAAGCACTCTCACAGAGGAGTATCTTGTTTAAACAATCTCTCAATTCTGTCTGTTCCCTGTTTGACCTTCATACCAACGGAAGGGCTGTGAACCAACAGCACTCAAGGCACGATATGGCAGGGTGGCTGTTGGCAAGGGATTATCAGTAGTAGGCCCTTGACTTGAATTAATTTTCCTCTGACTGTGAGGTACTTCATTTTGTTGCTTCAAAAAGGCATGTCCATTTATTTACTCAGGCATTTCCTGAGTGAGGGATCCATACTGTGGAATGCCTTTTGTTTCCTTTTTCTCTGGGCTGGATTATTTTTAAGTAGTCTTCTCCCCCATCTCTCCCCACCCCCAAGGATATCAGCTTGCCAGCGGTTCATAAAGAGGCTTCATTTTACAGTGAGGAAAACTTGGATCTCCACAACTGAGGAAAAATACCTTCTTACAAATGTCACGACTCTTAGAAGAATATTTCCTTGTGTTTAAAGTAGAACAGGATATTTAAAATTAAATCAGCGACAAAGTTAGGACCTTTAAAGTGCCACAGTAGGTTACATGGACTTGATTCTCCATTTATATTTTACCATGGTGTATCTCAATTCAAGCGCTTTGGCAGTAAACAAACACAAAACTGGAGCAACACAGTGACAATTTTGATCAAGAAGAAATTCCTCTTTCGTTACCCAAGTGTAAATTCAAGTTTTGTAATCACTATGAGAAACGGCAAAGCAATTTTAAAACATACTCTGTACGGTATAAACTGTTCTTATAGAAGATAAAGGTCAATCTAGAGATAACTGACCTAACAGTCAAAATTCTTTGTCTTTTTTGTATATGTCCCTATTGGCCTACTCGGTAACATTAGCGTTAGCCCAGATTTCAGCCTGATTTCTGGAGTTTCTCGCAGGGGCTGCTTCTTAGTCCTGAAGAACAGTATAGATTATTCAATATAATAATTTGACTAAATTTCAGTACTGGTTAGCATTTCTAGTTTCTATTGCTTTTTAGCCCTGTTACACACAGGGTTTGCAATATTGAACTAAGTACACAGTTTCTACTTTCTGTATCGCAATGTTAAATGAAAAATTCTAAAAGCTTCCAAATATGAATTACGTCTTTCAGGGGAGGGGAGAGGAAAGAGGGTTTTGCAGTCTTGGTAACGCAGTGAAGCTTGTTAGCAAGGAACATTCAAATTCATGATGCTTCTTACATTTTTGCCTCTTTGCTAGATATCTACCAGATGAGAGCAGCAAGTGGGGCTAGCAGGGAGATGGCAACTGGGTGAGATGGAAACCTCCCTGCCATTTAGTCCTTGAGCAGATGCCAGAGAGCAGAGAGAAAGAAACCTTTCCCGCCGCTGTCTTAGGGCCGTCAGAGCTGTATTGAGCTCTGCAAACCACTCCAGCCTGCGAGCGGGAGCTTTTTTTTTTTTCTTCCCTTTAAAAAGTTTTCAGGAAGTCTGGGGGAGGGGCAATGCTGTTTCTTTTTTGTTATAATGGGCCTCTTTGTGGAGATGGAAGGGGAGAAGAGATCTGTGTGCCTGTGGTGCGCAGGCTTCCCAGTGATTCCCAGGGTAACTTCCCAGAGCTCCTAAAAAGCGCTGGGCCCCTGCGGTGCGGGGAAAAGGGGAGGGGGGGCTGGTCCAGGATGGAGTTGATGGTGCTGCTCAATGCTCTGGTTACTCGCCTGCTCTTTGTGTTGCACTCTCTCATCGGGGTCTGGAGAGTGACCGCAGCGAAGAAAGAACCCAAGTACTGGCTGCTGGCACTGCTCAATCTGCTCCTGTGCCTGGAGACAGGGCTCACCCTCAAGTTTAAACAAGGCAGAGGCTACAAATGGTGAGCATATCCTGCCGGCTCCGATGGAGCCCCTTCTCGCTTCTTTGCATGTACTTTGCCGCAGATGTGAGGCTGCCTTTTGTGGCTGCTGCCCCGGCTTGGTTTCTGCCAACGCTTCCATGGGATTTGCGTTTTCTTCCCTGCTGCACCTGGGGGGTGGGAGGTAGAAAGCTGGTAAAGCCCTGGCTGGTCAATTCCTAAATCCAGAGGGCTTTCAGGAGGGGCAGTTTTGCAGCAGACTACTTGGGAGCCATTCTCTGAACAGGTCTGCGTGTGTGTATCTGTACTAACAGCTGGAAAATGTGGGAAATGTAGCTGCAGGCAAGAGGTATGTGGCTCTAGAGCTGCCCATCCAGTGGGCTGGGGTATCAAGGGGCACTCACTCCCTCACAGTGTCGCTGGGCACCTCCTAAGCAAGAAGGTGTCACGGACAACACGTCTGAAGTGCAGAAAGGTGCTGAGGGGCCCACACAGGCTATGCCATGCAGACGCCCGGCATCTCTTACCCCATCCTGCCATGCCCTGGTTTGCACCTCCTTCCCTGGGACTGCATTCCCCATCCCTGCTACTTGTAACAGCGCTAACGCCACGCTACTGCATGAACCAAAACTCGGTGACAAATAAAAGATGAGCAGCAACCACTCATGCAATACAGCATGAGTGGCTTAAATATTTGGATATGAGAGGCTATTCCAGAGGGGAACTTTCATGCATGAAAGGCTTCCAGAGAAATAAACAAAAAAAGTTAGTCATAGCAGAGTTTGACCAAGCACACGGGTTTTTACATGCATCTAAAGATTTACTGCAGTCATCTACAGCTCATCAGCGCTCAGTCAGCCAAAACAAATGCTCTGTAAAAAGGAAGTGGTCACGTAACTAATTGTCAAGATTTTACTAGGACCTTTTATTTTTAAAAGCTCAAACTGCAGGCAGGCCCTGGGACAAATCCAGGACAAAAAAAGCCCAAAAGTATTTCAATGATCTTAAATTCTTGTTCATTGCAACCTGTGAAACTCATTAGAACAACAGAAGCAGCGTTGTGTGACAATTCACACAAGTATTCCATGCTCTAAATTTGAATGGAATAAAAGCAGCGATAAAGTCTGGGACATGGGAAAATTTAACAACAGCAGAGCTCCAAACGCAGAGTGAGCAGACCCAATTGGCTGGAGAGAGGAGGCAGCAGCAGAGACTTTATGAAGGAACACTTGCTATGGCAGCTTTTGGAAAATCCAAAGGAAAATAGATACAGAAAGCAGATCCATTTTAGATGAATACATGTGCTAGAAGAATGGGCTAAATCTAGCTGGAAGGAAAACTTGAAAATGGATGGGGTCCAGAACTTTAGGCAGCACAGTAAAGTATGTTTATAGGTGAGAACTGTAGACAAACGGCCAGCATCTATTTGTATCAGGATAACTTTCTGCTCTGGTGGATAACACTCACATTCAGAACTGACAGCATCATCTGCATTTACAGAAACAACTCCATAGTCAACCACCGATCCAGGCAATGGGCAGTCTGTGCCACAGGACTCTCCTGCCTCCAAGAGCCTCATATTGTCCCCATTCCTTATTGACAGAAGTCTTAATTTTTTTGTGCTGGTGTAATAAGTAAGTGACACACGTGGAGAAAAAGTATCACCGTGGGCCCGCCCACGTAATATTTCCTCTACATTGTTCCGCCTGAAAGAAAGGCAGGGTGAAAGCCCCCGAAGTCTCCTGGCCTGATCTGGTATCATTAGCTCAGTACTGCTGACCTGCCAGCTGGATGGGTTTCTCATGTGCTCAAGTCCTACAGGAAATACTGTGAAATATGTTAGTTCTCCCATTCAAAGGAGAGGTGCGTTCTCTCCCAAAATAGCCAGGCTAAACCCCCACAGAATCACTAACTTTTTTTTTTTTTAAAAAGCAAACAACAAAAAACCCCACTGCCAAATCAAACTCACACCATTTCCTCACCCCCACAAAACAAACAAAAAACACAAGCCAGGACCATCTTATCTAGAGGGGATTGATTGAAACATTTCATAACAGCTCAGCAATCCAGTCATTTTCCTGAGTAGCCAGGGTTTGGTTTTTGTTTGGTTTTTTTTGGTTTTTTTTTTTTTTTTTTTACTTTTCCTCACTACTTTATCTCCACTGGAAAAGTCATCATTACAAAAATAAAGGTACATTAAGGATAAGAACAAACAATTAAGGATAAGAACAATAAATGCAACAATATTTGACCAAAATGTCGCTGCAGTTACATACTTATAGGCAATTTAAATTCACTGCAGAATGCGGCAGTGACAGGAGAGAAGGAATCAGGCAAGTGTCCCAAGTTTGACTCCACTGCTCTGTCCTGGGCCAGTACATGTATGCGATGCAAAGGCTGCTGTGCATCTTCGGCAGCGTTGCGGTGATGCTCGCTCCATACTATGGCAGAGCTAGACGGAACGTTAGTGGCATCAGACCTCATTCCTACTGCAAAAAGAAAGGAATTGCCAAAAAGCCCACCCCAAAAAACAAACTGTCACGTATTTAATGAGAAAGCATCAGCAACCCTCACAAGAATCAGTGCTTGCAGAAGGCGTAATGAAGCTTCTCTAGTACTTCTGAATAAACTCAGCTCAAGCAGCTGAAGATAATAAAGCTTCACCATCATAACTTATATAAAAGACTGACAGGGAGAGAACTAGAGACAGAAATCCTAAAGAATTACACAATTGGCAGCAGAAGTGGGGAAACAAGGCCAAGACCTGTTTTCATAAACCATTTTAGCCTGCACTGAAAGATTTCTTACTGAAGAAATGCTTGTTTTAGGCAAACTGATGCTATTCCTACCCTCCCTGTGTCAATGCACAGGATTCTGATCAACAGCCTTTATCCCAGCATCATTCAGTGAAATGACTCAATGTATTAATTCACCCTTCATGAAATCAGAAAGAGCACATTAGCTAGAGGCTTTTTTCTTAGTTTAAGGACAGAGAATGCTGTGATGGAAATTAAAACAGCAAAGTGCCTTTGGTTAATTCTTAAAACGACATTTTAAATGAAGTTCCATATATGATCTTAGAGGGATGTACAAATAAACCTATGATTCATAATACTGAGAGCATGAGGAATTCAGCAAGAATAGCAACTCTTATTTGCAGTTACCCAGTTTCTTGATTTACCATATGGTAGGAGGCACAAGATACTTTCAATACATATAACTATAGGATATGTGGTATTTACGATGTGATATAATAGCAAGCAATCTTTTCTTTTCCTTCACAGGTTTTCACCAGCAATATTTTTATATCTGATTTGCACCGTACCATCACTATGGCTACTAGAAATTCATCATGGGACTCAGGTATTTATTATGAGACAAGACGGAGTAGTGTGAAATTGATGCATTATTTGACGGGTTGGGTTGGATTTGGGCATACGCACAGAAGTCTGCCAGGTCCTGTTCCAATTTTCTATTTTTTACTGGTAGGTCTCCCAGTCCAGCTACAGCTATACTATGACTATCGTGCATTTCCTAAATATCAAATAATGAACACCATTACTAGCTACAAATGAGACCATTTATTTTTATTTGGCGGGGGAGCTAAGGACTAGAAGTTTGAAAAGCAGCCTTTCACCCCCAGGTTACCAGCTTGACTGTTGCTCAGGATGGTGGAAGAATTTCATTGCTTTAGAGGCCTCTGTAAAATAAAGTATGAATTTCACAGCACTTACAGGCAGATATCACAACTCGAAGCAAGCCAAAATTGAGACAGGTGTCAGTGAAAGGGGTCTTAAACTCAAATTACCTCGTGTTTGCTGCAACCTAGGAGAACATTCACAGATAGCTGACACGGTAAATTGTCTGTCAGTGTTTATATCCTTTCTTTGTTCGTGCTGTATCATAATCTGTGAGGGGGATGTCTGGATTCCAATTCAGGACTAAAACACACAGTAAGGTTTTTTAAAAGCAATTGTTCTTTTGGCAGAGGGAGTCAGTTAGGGCCAGGACAGAGCCACTTAGCCCAGCAGCCCATGGGGGTGGTGAACCACCTCCCCATGCAGGCTGCTTTTAAGTCCCCATAGCGCTTCCACATAGTGAAAAGGGGATTTTGTCTGTCCCAGCATTTGCACTTATGCAGTACCTTACATCCACAGCAGAAGAGGGTCTGATAGGAACAAGAGCAAAAAGCAACAGAAGAAAATACATAAATTAGACTAAGAAGACATAGTGCCTCATTTTCTCCTTTGAAACATTGTTAGAGCCTGCAGAAGCATAATCAAATATTCAAAATTGTGTTTACACTGAAAATGCCTGAGGCTTTTTCTAAATACAGCAGCAGGAATTTATTGTCTTCTTGTTTTGCCAAATCTCCTTAAACAGTCACAGACAGGTAATGTGGATATTGAGAACATTTGTCATAGTTAAATCTGGTCCAAGAAACAGGCTAATTCTGTAGTCAAAGGCAGCAGTTTATTTCCCAAAATGATGTTAGAACATGGCATACTTTGTTCTTATTGATATACTGCTACTGTGAATTAAAGAGGGAGTATATCAAGTTAACAGCTTACTTTATACCTGGAGAGATAGGATAGAGAGTTCTGGAAGCACACAATCTAATAGATTCAAAAACAATACCTCCAGAAGGGGAGCAGCCCTCCTAACAATTAATCTCAAACACAGCATCCAGACTAGTACTACTTCTCATACCAAAGTATTGCTGGGATTTTCCTTATTAAAATGCAAACAGAACGGGTAATTATGCAGTTGCTAGATCCACACGTTTAATATACCCACCATGAAAACAGTTTGTGGACTTTAAGGCGGTAGAACTTTGATCTCACGTTGAATCTTTAACAGGAAAGATCAACTGCTTGTGTCGGTGCTGTTATTTAAGGCATGTGCTAATATGCCGCCCCTCCTGAAGACAGAGGCAATTCTGCCTCCGTGCACTGCAAAACTGGACATGAGTAATACCATTCATATATCAGCGGTGAAATACTGACTGCATAGAAAGTACTGCTTTGCAGTAAAGTATTTGTGGGCAAAACACATGTTTGGGAGAGACTATAAAGTAAATTGAACTGTACCGAGTGAAAAAATTGCTGTCTGCAAACCAGAGTGGCAAGAACGTTAAAACCATTTAATCAACCCAAACATTCTTTCCTCATAATGTATAAGACCTCAGATAAACAAATAACCTGTTAACCTTTTTTAAATGCCTGGTGCATCACTGCTACAGAAAGCGGTAACTTTCCACCTTTTGCAGGGCTTACCTGACTACCAGTGCTGTAGTCGATGTAGGCTTCCCAGTCACTAATAAGATAGATACTTGGTAAACCTTGTAATTATTTTTAACCACCTTAACTTGCACAATTTAAGGAAATAGTCAATATGACTGCCCATTCCCTCAGCCTTAGTCTGAGGTGGGATTCTCTTGACAGCTAAAATTCTAGTGTATCACTCTTAGAGTGATCTTATATCTTTCATCATTTCTTCCCTCCCACACCCACTATCTTCCCCAAACTGGAAAATAGCTGAAGCAACCTCTTCTCCCTGTTTTACATTTCACCTTTCCTGTGCGAGCAAAATGAAGCAGTCACGGTTGCTTTGAATTTCTGACATCACACGTGTTGCTATAGGGACGGGAACACTGTTTCCAGCAAAAAAGGCTGGAATGGCAGAGAGCAAGCCGGGTACCTGTTGCTTGGCAGAGGGCCGTTGCAGGGAAGGGCTTAGACTCTTCCAGCACATACTCAGGCTGGCAGCCTCCACGCACGTTAACAGGCTTGAGGGTACTCTGCCCTGGTATTCAGCTGTCAATTTTACCATCTCAATGCCAGACCCATTGCAAAAGTTTTAGGTAACCTCGTTTTTATTTGAGAATAACGGATTGTGAATAAAATGCAAACAGAAAATTGCTGAATTAGTTCAGTGTTTCGGGAGTTGCCCATGCACTGACAGCGAGCTCTGTGCAGGCCACACGATAGGACAACACCACGTCACGCAACACACTTTCTGTTTTGATTAGATGTTTTATAAATCAGATGAACTTAAGCTTCATCTCAGAAGAAACAAAGGAAGTAAACCAAGCTAGAATTTGTGCAAAATGTATACAGTTTCTTCCCGTTTTATTTTTGCACAGTAAAAAAAAAAAGAAAAAAGCATTTCTGTTCAGCTATGTGCATGGTCTTGATACCTAGGAGTATGCTGGGCTCTAGCAGTAAAGAGGTAAACCACATTTATCAACTGCCTGTGAAACTTAGTATTCACTTTTTCCTTGTCACATTCCCATTAAGTCACTGCACATACATAATTGGCTAGGCAAATATGCCTGGCACCAACAGTCCTATTTACATGCATATACATGATGAAAATAAAGGCTCTTCTCCAAACTTTCAAGTGAATCACCACCACAATCACCACTTAATAAATATTCAGAGAGAAATAAACCAAAACAAGATATGAACATTCTTAAATTAAAAGTTAGGAGTTTATTTAAAGGACTGGCATTGCAGATGCAGTTTTCCATTTCCTGCCTGCATGCAGTCAAGAAGAGATACGGACCCAGCCCTGAGGAACGCCATTCAGTCAGAGTTCACAGAGCCTTGTGCTGAAATAGTAACCCCCTGTTCAGCTGGGAGTAGTTGCAAAAATTACACATAAGAAACCTACAAAAGACACTGATAGAGTGAATTGATTTTTTTAAAGAAGTATTCTCTGCACCTTTGTGCCCCTCGGGAATAAAAAAGAGCCCCCTTGCAAGCTGTGGCGTGCTTTCCTCCACCTCCCTCCAGCAGTGCAGCTTCTCTGCCCCATGTGCAGGTTAAGAGAGCAGCCGCTGCGGAGCCGTGAGAGCTACCTGTTCTGTGCTGTAGGCATGGGGAGAGCCACAGCATCTGCTGAGAGGCGCCTCTGCTCCTCCCATTTCACTCCTGTCCTTCAGCCACCCGATTTACTCGCTGGGAATTGTCACAGTGTTTAGGAAGAGAGTTCCACTGTCCTTACACACACAACGAACGCAGCAGGCTGTCCTACATGGGCCCTGGCTAAAATGTGTCAAATTCCTCTCGGAGCAACAGGGCTTTCAAAAATAAACAAAAAGTTCCCAAACTCTGATGTGAAGTTTGATGGAAGTTCATGGCTCCCTTCCTCTTACCCCTGCCAGACCTGGCAAGGGGGCAGAGGAGTGGGCTCAAATGCAGATTTAATGACAAACCAAAGGCTGTGAAGGTGTATTAGCCTTTCTCCTCCAGCACAAGTTAGTCATCCCTTTGCCCTACCCAGGCTACTTGTTATAAGGTAGATACTCCTTAATATTCTGGGGTGGCTACCCCAGTTATGCAGTATTTGTAGGTCATGGTCTCCTCAGCCGACTGTGTCACGCTGCCTGTGGGGGTTACTCAGAAAGGCTGGCTTTGACCTTGGGGTCTGGCCTCCACAGGCTTTAGACTTTTTCTACAATCAACAGATAAAAAGGCTTCTCCAGAGCACCAGTTAAGTTTCATTTCTGAAACGTCCTCTGACCAAGCTGTTCTGTCTCTCTCCTGTGGTTGAAGGGCTGACCCCGGGCGATTAGCCCCACAAGGCTGTAGCCAGCAGAGTACCAGGCCCTCTGGTACTGTCTCCATGGCTAGAACTTTAGACTTCCTTCCTCCACATGGAAATATCCTCTTCACCACATCTGTGTATCAATCTTTCAACACTCTAACACCCACACTCCAAATAAAGCAAGCATTCAGCTTAAGAGCCTTTACCATCAATTATAAAAGCAACAAGCACTGACTTTCCCCCCCCCTCCCCAGATTTTTCAGACCACATGAAGTTGCTCCATTTATCTATGACAAGGTCAGGCAAGAAGCAGAGTTCACCAAGACAGCCAGCAACATTGATACTTTACTTGGTCTCTGATAAAGTGGAATCTGAAATTTGCTAGAATATGACATTTGCTGGAAAATGTTGCCTTTATATTGGCAGGCATTATGCTGAACACAGCTACTCAGTATGCACTAGAACACATTCCGATTGTTGCAGAAAATCGCTCTCCATGAAATAACATGGTGGGGGGCCCAGTGGAGAAATGCAAATCATCTGGTGTGCTCTGGCACAAATAAGACAACATAAGAGTCTTTATTAACAGCATGGTTTGATTTTCTAATTATCCCTTTTTTTATTGCAATGAAGAGAGATGTTAAGGGATTGTTATGAAGATAGATTTTAGAACCATACCCCAGTTGCTCTGGGGCCAGCCTTGGGGGTGAAGGTAGAATGGGAGTGCGGTGTAGACCTCGGATGGGACACAGTCTCACCACTGGTTTACTGCAGTTGAAGTAACAGTATGTTTTAGCCAACATTCGATTTCCCAGAAGACTGGGTACTTGGAGAAAGTAAAAATACCTGGTTTTCTACTCTGCAGGGGTGGGCAACAACACAGGCCCATTTTTCTTAATTATTCCTGAATCTCACCTCTCACATTATGAATTTCCTTGCAGAATAAGGCACAGCTGGGGGGAAGCAGGGGCAGGAGGAACAGAGAATACAACCCAAACAGCCTACCCCAACTCTTCATTCCACCCTCGAGGGAAGTCATATAGAAGAATGAAACAATGGCATTTTTTAGAGAACTTTTTCTGGCTAGTAGAGATGAGAAGCAGATATTTTGAGAAAAAGTTTGAATGTAGAGACTGACCGTAACCAATTTTTATCCTATTTTACTGTTTTAGCCTGACAGAGACTATGTAGGAAATGCAGCAGCCTGTTCAGGAAAGCTACAGGCAGATCACATTCAAAGAGTGCGGTCTTAACAGCACAGAGGTGTCATCCGTTCCATCAGCCTTCGAATATACATCCTCTTCTACAGTATGATCCTACGCGGGGACTTACCAACACATCACTCCTCATGAGAGGAATTCCTCCCTTCTGAACAAGAGGGGAATTTCATTCAGAGAGAGCATGTACCTTTATAAACATCAACTGACTTTCACAAATGAACCCTCTGCAGTTCAGCAAAACAGGACTCTCTCAGTCACAGAGCGCATCTGCTCCCTGCGCGGGATGTTTATGCATGTGATGTTTTTGTTCCCAACAGTACTGCGGTAATGAGCCTGGAGCAGTTCAGGTGAATGTCAGCAACCAAGACTTCAATCAATCCAGAGACAGCAGTCATGGAAGTGAGGGAACAGATCACCACATCATTCAGACGGTGGGACACCTTTTCCTATTCGCAGTAGAGATCTTAAGATATTAGGGCAATTAGAGAGGACTGTTGTGTCTATTTGGGCAAGCTGCTCTCACAGTGATTAAAACTAAAAAAAAGAAAAAAAAAGAAAGAAAGGAAAAAAATAGTTCTAGAAAACCATATTGTGAAAGTGGCCAACAGCATGCTGCATACTAACTTGTTGGTACCAGAAGTCTGTGTGTGAAGAGACTCTCCTACCATTCTCTTCCAAATCTCAGTAACTGAATTTAGGAAGTGTTTGGGTGGTGGTTCTGCAAAGGATAATGCTCAGCTGACATATGAGAACAGGAGTAGCAGTAGACAGAGGAAGACTTGCTATTCATTACCTGAAGTTTGTATTAATGTGCCTTTTTCAAATTCTGCCTGCCACATAGAAATGATTTGCTCTAATACAACGTGAAGGAGAACAAAAGCAGGCTCGAGGATGAATAGGGTCTCTGGAGGTACCTATAATGTCAGTCTCCTGAAGTTACAGTATGTTACTGTTGTTGTCTTTTAAACAGGCCAAAGTTTTTGTGAATCAGCTCTCCACAATCTGTGAGACTGTATGGACACTGGCCCTCCACCAGACTTTTCTACTGCTACTAGTAGTTGGGAGATGGCTTCTCCCCATTGGAGTTGAAATCACCCGGGATCAATTGTCTCAGCTGCTTCTCATGTTTGTGGGAACAGCAGCAGATATACTTGAATTTGCTAGTGAAACCTTGGACATCGAAGATGTTCGGTAAGGAGGCTATCTGCTGACATAAATAATTTGCATAGTGCCAGATAGTTGTTCTGTTTGAACATTTCTTTGTACGATCTGCAATGTTCAGACTAATGGACTATCCCACAGATAACAGAAGGTTACGTTCAAGGGCTCTGTTTTCCTACTCTTACCCGTCCCTCTGTAGAAGGCCTAACAGTCCTGTGAGCTTTGTTAGGGATTACTCATCCGTTGCCAGCAGAGAAACATATTGCATCCATCACAATAAAAGGGCACAAGGAGCCAAAGAACTAGCATAACTGCCATATAGCCTCAGTTCTTACAGCTATGGGAGCTGAAACACTGGACACACAGTAAGCCTCTCTCAGGGTAATGAATTGTTTTAGACAAAACAAGGAAGCAACTAGAGTTTGCTTTAGTGATTCATTATCCAAGTTGCTTCTTTGGTTATCTCCTACTTTCTTCATGATAGAATGACAAACTGTTCGAAGATAAGAAGAAAGGGAATGGCTAGTCTGGTGTGAATTTTCAGCATTGTGATCTCTCCCGGAGAAAATAAGCCCATCTACCCCCTCACAGCACTGAGAGATGAGCTGTGAACATCCATCATAAAGAAAAAGAATCACAGAAGAGGTTCATCCTCCCCTACAGACATACTATTTTTATTTTTTTTAAATATCAAAGAAAAGCTTTTGCAGCAGGAAAAGAAGTCCTTCCCACTTGGCAGAGAAGCTTCAGGCTTCCAAGGAATGTGTAATCACTACAAGGGTAAAGAATCTCCTCTTTGAGCCACAGAGTCTATTTCCATATGCTTATCATTATAACGGTAGCATCAGATATTTAGTGTAGTTCCACACCTGGAACATGCGGCCTGAACAGCAAAAATTCTATACCAAAAAGTGTCTCTGTTTTCCTTAGTGTTACATCTCAAGAGCATGCCTTAATTAATCACTGTTTCGCTGAACCACCCTATAAATGACATTCCAAATACTACAGGAAACATTTTTGTTATCACATAAGGAAACTGCATCTTCACTGTTACCACTTTTTTCCCCTCCCATAGGAAGAATTATGTTCTCATAAATGCAATTCTTGCTGTTTGGACCTGGAGTATGCTACAGTTTCCACTTGATCTTGCAGGTTAGTACTTGCACATAGACAAGAAAAGAGAACAAATTCTTTAAGTTTTTGCTGCCATGTCTTGTGGCTGTGCACAGCTACAGGCTATACCAAGGGCTTCTGATGGAGAGCAATTCATATGATAATGATGGTTTTTGAAGAAAGCCCATTGTGGTTTCTTTTGAGGAAACACTTGCTTCTGGTTAACCTCTGATCTCCCTGATAAAACTTCCTACTTCCAGAAAAAACTCAAATTGCAATATTGTATTGGAGCATGTGCTCCAGTCACCTGTTACTGCCTTAAACTTCACTATATGAGCTCTCGAGTTAGATCTGGTCTTGGATTATGTTATGGCTCCAATCTGAGTAGGTTACTAGACCCTGTGGAGGGCTAGGCTATCGTTAACCACAGGGGACAGCACAGCCAAGAGCAGAGAAGCGGTTATCACAGGAGAAATTACCTAGTCACAGGGAACCTAGAGTATCTTAAACTGAGAGGCCCAACATTCAGCCGGCTCAGGCCAGTGTTTATCCCTAGGCAGAAAGGGCTTCTCTACGTCCAAAAAGAATAATGAAAGCCGCCTCAATCATCATCAGTTCCCACCATTTTGGCCTGCAGTCACTACTAGTTTGCAACTCAACTATACCAGTCCAAAGACAGGTTATCCTCACTAGCACCTTATATAAAGCTGATTGACTAGGTTGATACACTGATTAAAATAATAAATGAACAAAATAATAATGAAAAATTATTCCAGGAATTTTTCACTAGCCTTTTCTCCACAGACAGCACTAGACTTTGTTTTCAACACTGCAGTTATGAAAATATTTCAGCATCTCAGCTCAGCAGCTCACCTCCTGAAAAAAATCTGATGCCACCGCATTTCAGATTTATCACAGCTAAAACTCCTGTTACTGGTAAAATACATTCTGTTAAAGAATGTATTTAAACTCAGGCTTAAAACGAACAAACCCCAAACCACCCATACGCATCACCACTACCCAAATAAATTAATGCCATGATTTTTTAAGCACTGTTTGAATTTAAGTGAAGTAACCTGTTGTACTGCGCATTTTTTCTCTGGCTATTGCTTTTCTGCTTGTTTAATTACGTTTACCAGTTAAAAATTAAGTTATTGAACACACATTGCCCTGAAATTTACTATGGGTACAGTTTATTTTAGGTAGTTCTATATAGTTGCACAGATAGTACTTTTTATTCAAGCATCAGTATGTTTACTCACACATCAAACATGACATAAACCAGAAATTTATAGGCACTTATTGGACTACAGCAGCACAGTTAGAACTATTAAACAGCAATGGCACAAAAACATTAAAAAATCAGCTGCTGCTGAAGCTTTGCCTAATGGATTTCAGTAAATGTCTACATTATACTACTCATTTTCCATTAGAGTCATTTCCCTCCCCCCCCCCAGCATTTACTCAAACAATGGAATTCTTTTGGTAAACTGAAATGGTGGTTGTTACTACATCGCAAGTAGCTATGTTTTTTAAACTAATAAAATCCCACCACCTGAGAGACAGGTTAGTTAAGCCACACGCATTTTCGTAAGAGGCAGCCATATTTACCACACACAAACCCTTCTGATGATCGTTCTCTAGACACCATGACACAAGGGGCATTCTAGCCCACCACCACTTTTCTAGCCGAGGGACACACATCCATGCAAGTTCCAACAGCTACATGCAATTTCCTACCCAGAGGGCTAAGAATGACTAACTGTGGCTCTAGTCTTATATAGCAAGCAGCGACCAGTTTCTTCCTGTCCATAATGCTCGATATTGCCCTGCATTGACATGACTTGTTCCTACTATGACACATGAAAAAGGCAAGGGCGCTCTCCTGAATCTTTTAAAAGCAAGGTCTTAGCTTGGAACAAATTGAAGTGCTACAGCTCAGGCTGTTCCCATTCAGCATGGCAGGGTTTGTTTTTTTTCCTTAAAGATACATATTAGCCTAGCACGTTGATTTAACAGCAAAGTGTCTGGGGAGTTGTTACAGAAAGATCAGGTGATCTACTACTGCTTCTTGTTCTAGAAGTGTATAAATACTGATAGCTTCGTGGGAAAGAAAAGAGGAAGCAGTTTTTGGTCCTGTTTGGCGGACCACATCAGTGCCTGCTTCACGTGAGCTTACTGTGTTTCGCTGAGACAGATCGCAGAAGTGAGATACACTTTATGTTGAATTGTTCAGCGTTGAATGCTTTTATAATCCAGGGCACCCTGGCTTTTGTAACTGCCCTTTGAGCCAATCCTGGCTCAATTTTAGAGAGCTGTTTTAACATAAACGTGTTTTATTTCCAGTACAGCATATTGGCTGCAAACCAACTGCATCGACTAGGCGGATCCCCAGCCTGCTGCTGTGCAGGTACAGCGCAGAACTGTGGAACATCGGGGTCAGCCTTTTCATACAGGATGGTCCCTTCTTCATTGTGCGTTCAATCCTGATGGGCCACTTCAGAATATTCAATCAAATGCTAGTGTTTTTTACAGCTAAGAATATCTTAGTTGTGACTCTACAATTGTATCGTTTGGCAGTGATAACGTTAGACTTTCGTGCTACCATTCTACAGAAGAGCAGGAAAGGAGAAGTTGGCTGTTGCCCATGTGAGCCTTACGAAGCCAGTACTCATGCTATCGCTGACCAAGATACCGAAATGAAAGAGGTTGTTGCTTTTCCTCCGAAAGAGGAATCCCAAGCTCCATCAGAAGATCAGTGAGCAGTTACCAACTTGAAAGAGGTTGCATTTCCCACGGCTTCTTCAGAAGGGCTTAGCCTATCTCGATGATCAAACACACCTTGAGCGAGCGCCTAAGTCATCTCTTCCACCAAGAGATCAATAATTTCTTCTAAATTGTAGGGGAAATTTCTGAAGCAAAGTCATAGAAATGGGATGGTTTTGTATCCATTTGTATGCTGGGTTTTGACTAGTTCTCTATTATATTATCCACAGGGATTTTGTAGCCATAGTTTGTAGTAGCAAGAAAGGTTTGGCACACTGACAAAATTGGTTATTACCTTTGGTGGCACTGTGCTAACATATGTACTCACATGTATTCAAATAGAAGGACAAGCCTGTCCATGATGGGAAGTACGAAAGCATTTAGCTCAACTATAGCCCAACTTCAGTGGTTGGGCTATAACTACAGTGTGATGAACAATATGTCCACTGCGTATGGAAACAATTTCAGCAGCGGCAACTGTGCAGACATGGAATTGATGGGGGGATGACAGATTTCTACTGTTACTGTGACATCGAAACATTGTTCATTCAAGAAATTTAAGAAAAACTTACTCAAACGTTACCTCATCCTTGGCTGGATTCAGTTAAAAACTATGCAACACCATGAAACGGCACAAACAAAACTGTCTCTTAGAACCTGCATGGTCTGAATAACCTAAACCTTACAAAAAAAAAAAAAGCAGCTTTCATTGTGCTTGCAGTTGAGACAAGTTTTTAAAGTGTCTTCATTTTATATGATTTTTAAAAGTAGCCTGACTCAGGCATACAATCTAACTAGAAAGAAAATGGCACTGCTCAAGTTCGACAAATCTAGACAAAAGGATTCAGGCTTGTGCTTCTCATTTTATAAAGCACCACAAGGTCCCATGAAATAACAAAACAGACAATCTCTCAAGTTAAGTGTCAAGATTGATTTTAAAGAAACGGCTAATAACTATTCATTTAGTACTTCGACATTTGGAGTGAACAACAGCCTGATTAATTTCTCCTAAGAACACACTTTATATCAGTGCAAGACCATTGACTTTGCTAAGCTTAGCTTATAGAAGCTGAAAGTAAGATAAGTGATTTTTGAAAGTCTGCCTAAAACATTATATTCTCACAGGCAGTGACAGATAGTTTTACAAATTTCTGCATTCATTCTAAAAGAGTGCAGAAAAGCATATAAAAAAAATCTAGCAAATATAAAGTGATCTAATTAAGGTAACTTCCCGTATTAAAAATTCCCAGTTAAACCTTATTTTCTAAAGCCTCCAGTACCTAAAGACAGAATCTGGTCTGGGGAGTGAATAAAAGTGTTTCTGTCACCACTGCAGCAGACCTATGCTTATTTATCCATAGCCTGATAAGCAACGACATGTTTATTCTTCGAAAGATTAACCTATTTAAAAATTCCAACCCCCAAACATGTGAACCTGTGTTTGTATTTGTGAGCTCTTACTCTTTCTATGCAGGACCAGGCCTCTCCATTATGAAAGAAGAAAATGCACAGCCATAAAGAAGGAAGGAAGTCTCATAGACTTCATAGCTCTTTCTAACATTTATACTTCAGTAATAATGTGCAACACCTCCTGCTTTTCTTATTTTGGGCCTTTTTCCAGAAGAAATTAAAAAAAAGCCAATCATCATTCGCCATGGCCTTGTGAGGTAGACATATGGAGACTGGAATGCAACTTCATTTGGGATTTTAATTCAAGTCTAGAAGCAAAAAAGCTGGAGTGCTGCTGCTGACCAGCTGTGCTGTCTAAAACCTTTCACACTAGGGTGAATTTAGAATCAGTGGGTAGAACTGCAGCACATCTCTTCCTTGTTGATGCAAGCCAGGACTACGCACATTCATTTTGAGTTTACCACTTGCTGATATAGTAATTATCCCGTTAAAAGGATCCTTGCTAATTAATTTGGAGTGTACTGAGCTTGCTAGAACATCATTCTAAATTCATCAGCACAAAAATTGCAGGACGTACTTTTTAAAACTTGCTGTCTATTTAAAGGGCTTAGTTCAGCAACAAACTGCCTACGAGACTCAGCCTGCAGCAAATGCAAGATCCCCTGGGGCCAGCAATACAGAGACTAGTTACAGCAGGAATATTTTACAGAGCACTATATTTCCTGGTCTTCAGGCTGTTCCATTTTAAACAGCAGTAAAGCTTCTAATCAGATTTACTGTGAGAAGAACTCACTCCAGTGCTAGGTTTTCACTACTAGATCCCATCCTCATTCACTCACAGACAAAACAGACTAGATCCTCCCTCACGCTTATGATAGAATAGATTTGGAATTCCCTTTTCCTCCCTACTATCAGGGTGACAACAAACGGGTTGCTTAAAAACAAAAGAAAACCCAAACAGACAAACCAAGCACTTAAAGGGTGGGTAGTCTAGCTCCCCACCTGTGTGCAGAGGGGAATCACATATGCCAGGCAGCAGCAGGAATGACGTGCAGTTCCCTCTACTCCATTGAGATACCTGGTAATGGCAGTTAAGAAGTCTGGTAGCTTGTATGTTTGGTCACAGTGGCAAACCGCAGTTGCAAGCCCTCCTCACCTTCCTCTTGCAAATTTTGTTGAGAGGGAGGACTTCGGCATTGTTTTTCCAGCAGGCTGTTTGTGGCAGCTGCATCAGCAGCTGGGTGTGGGGAGCCATTGTGTCATCCTGCAGCCTTCCAGAGCTTTGCACCAGGCAAGTGGCAGAACGCAGTTTCTTGAAAATCTGCCAGCATCTGTGGCGTATCTACAGAACAAGTGATGTCTTGCTCGCTATTCAGGAAAAGCTGCAATAAACTTTCAGACAGGGAAAATTCAAGCCTTCAAAATGGAAGGATTTCAGAGCATTTATCTTAGCCATTTTTTTACTCTAGTCAGGAGAATTACATTACTAAATCTCCTGTGCAAATAGATATCTAGCCATTTACCATTATTTATTCTGGTTGTTCCTGCCTTGTCCTTTTAGATTATTCTATATTAAACCTCACTAAAATGTTTTACTACTTGTTTTTTCCTGAGCTAAAATGTATTCCTCCTTTCCTTTGGACATTGGCTCAAATCATAGCCCTAAGCCTGAAAAAAAAACCCAACAAACCAACAGCCATGATTTTACCCCGTTTCTGTTGGTATTTGCACTGTACTATGTTCTCTGGGACCATGTGGAAATGGAAGAAAATGTGCAATTACATTTAAAAAATTCAAACTCTTATTTTGCAAATAAAAGGCAGTTACCTCAGGCATAGCTGCCAATTTATTATGTGAGAGCTGACTGTTATATGTTCCCATTAATTACATCTTCCACATGCTGCTTTTCCTTTCCATCCTTCATAACTTAATTACTTAGGCCAGATTCTGACTGCCACTGCTTTGAAAACCCAGAACAAATGCAGTAAATTCCATTTTGTTCTGGATAGGCTCTTCTTTCTTCAGAACCTTTACCTCCAAATATGCAAGTCACAGCATAATCCCAGAGAGGATGTGTTTAATATCTGCACGCAGGACACATTTTACAGATGCACGCAAATACATATGTGCATTTAGATACCCATACACACCTGGCAATGCCTAATGCATTCAGCTTTTATTTCTGTGTGCGAGATTGCTGATGAAAACACTCTGCAGATGTCTGTAAAACACTTACAGAAATACCTGAACATTGCAAATAACTTAAAGCTTAGGGCTCTAAATACTAAGCATATGATACTCTCTGAACAATATGCTGATAAAAAAATATTTTGTAAATTCCCTGGAATTTATTCTTTCCATGCAGGTTTACTCAGTTGAATGGAACCTACCCAAACACTATTTCCCCCTCAAAAATAAAGTTTTTGAAAAGAGCATTAGAACAGAACACGAGCGTCTAAAACTGCACAAGGCTCTTTCACTGGTTCTGTGTCAATAGAAAATAGGCAAGCCTTGAAATCACCAGGTTGAAGAGCCCTTGGCCCTCTAGTCTTTGGGTTCAATTCTCCATTTTTTGCCGTGCTGTTGTATAAGCAAGGATTCCTTTCCTTCCATGGGAGAGGAAGGAAAACAGATTATTCCGAATCTGTAATGGCGAGGCAGTAAAAAGGAGTCACGATGGCAGAAGTGGCAGAGATATTTGCCCAAGACTGCTCATTGGTCATTCCCCCAGCAGGGAAATACAGTGATACAGACCCCTAATGTGATAATGGTACTAATGGCTGAGAAAACCACACAAGATGTGTTCTGAAATCCCACCCTGGCCCATCAAGAGCCAGCAAGGGAAGAGTTCTCATCAGCCAGCTCCACTCCAGGATCTTCAGCAAGCTGCTAATAGAGGAATTCCAGTGGTCCGGAGTCTGTCTTGCAGGTGACCCTAAAAAGCTCAATGCAGACTTTTCCTAATTTGGGCTCATTTGGGTCCTGTCTTTTCCCTTTATATTGGGTTAAAAGATTGGGAGGGAAAGTGGCGTATCCACTTAAACTTCTACCTCATCCTCTACATACTGCTGTTCTTTTTCTGTCTACATTTCCAGCTGCTTTCTGGGCCCACCACCCAGATCTCGGTATGCAGACAAAAGACACTGAACTAGCCACTGCTGCCTGTGAAAGTCTTCACAAAAGCACACAAGAATTCAGGACAACCAAAGATTAAAAGCCAAGCCTATTTCTTCCTGTTAAAGATGGAAGGTATCTACAGCTGCCAAAGAGCTTCCTCCATTTGTTTGTAGCCTACTACAGAGAAAATAATGTTTTCCTGAGCGGCCTTTCTGTAAAGGACTAGCTTATTGAAACAGCAGCATCATTTCCTGTAGCCCTATGGATTAATATCACCTTCAAACAATCTTAAGATCATACAAAGTTTGACATGAGGCTGTCAGACTGTAGGTGAAAACAGGGGAGCTGAAGGGTGGTACAATGTAGAAGTGCTAGCCTAACCCAGCATCTTAATGGGAAAGGCCTCCAAGCCAAGTAAAGCAGGCCTGCAAGGGTATCATCTGTAATAGCAGCTGGGAAGATCTGAATTGAAAATTGCTCTAAAGTCTTCAGTCTCCTAATACATGTGAGCTAATAGCATCCCAGAATAATCATACAAAATGGATATGATCATAGCTAACACCTAGGCCTCACAGAAGACTCCAGAAAAGCTTTAGAATAGATTTACAGTGTAAAAACTGGTTGAGTGTTGCTTTTCTTTCATTATATATTATTCCGAATAAACTGATGTTTCCCATTTGAGAAACGTGTTGAGCTTAATTTTATCCGTCATCCTGTTTAAGTGCTTCACAATTTCAGTCCCTCGATAGAATTCCCACAAAGCTTGTCTTTCACAACAAGCTTGGCAGAAGCCTTGTTGGAGCATCTTTCAGGACTGCGAGAGACGATAGTATGTTCAGCAACCACAGCACATGAACCAAGACAGCTGTCAGACACTATAACTCACTGTAGGCCCAATCCTGCTTTCAGTAAGCATTCACAATGCTGCTGGTGAAGATCATTACCATGTCCATAATATTACTAGAGAAACATAAAAACAGGACTCATTTTCTCATGCAACCAATTCTAGTGTTTTAAGAACCACCTTCTGAAGAGATTTATCACAATTGCCAAACTGGAATATTCTCCTTTACACGTTAGAGGTCAACTCTGTGAAGTGGTTAGCCTTCTCCGTAAGTGAGGGGGAAGGGGAGAACTCTTTGTTCTTTCCTTCACCTTTCTCCTTCCACGTTTCATGTTGAGGTGAAATCTAGTTGTCCTGATCCACTAACAAACCAATATGAGTTCATATTCTGCCTTGTGAGCTGCATGTGAAGTTTAACTTAAAATTTAAGCTCCATTGTGGCAGAAAATAAAGGACTATTTTGTGGTCTAATCCAAGGAATACTAATTTATTAAAAAAACTCTTACAAGCAGAAAAAGAAGAGAATGCATAAGTAAGAGGTGCCACAGGGGTAGCCTGAAGCCATATGCCAGCAAGTTACTCTGCTTGTATATTATGAGAATTTTTATCCATCTAATCAATAAGAAATGAGTAGTTACTATGGCAATTTCTACACTACAAGGTACTTGTGCTGCAGCAGAGTATGTTCTAGAAGGACAAATACCCTTACCACTCTGTTATGTAAATTTTTGCACCTTTTACAGTGTTGCAGTGCAGTGTGTAGGCTTGAGAAAGGTGAGAAGACTAAACCGAGTCAAAAGATAGCAGTGGTTATAAAGGACTACTTAAATGACTAATAGATGCCAGGTTAGAGCAATCCACAAACTTTCAAACAAATCAAGGAGTGTTTTTGCAGATCTTTAGTTTGAAATCAGATATAATGAAACTAAGATTTCACTACTGTATTTCCCTTTGATTATCTTCCTCAAAGTTTAAGCTGATGGGGCTAGAGTCTAGTCTCTCTTATACCACAATCAATTCGTTCTAACATTGATTTCAAAGAATAGCAATACACTCTGCAGTAACCAGGGCTGATTACAATGGATCTATTCCCTTACAGCACAACACTCCATAACCCTGTAGGGATTGCTGACACCTACACATATAGAGAACAAGGATAAAACTTCACTCTCAAGACACAGAATACTACAATAAAAATGCCAGGTTCTTTTAGAGGTTTGAAAATAATTGATCATAATCATCTCTATGAAATACACAGAGAGAGTACATATGCCTCCTACAAAATCTTTATCCCGATTCCATCACATTATATTTTGCAGTATTATTCTTTTCCTTACATCTCTTTTCAAAATATTATCATTCTTCAGGTATTAGAACAAATGGGAAGGGACAAATGCTGAGGAGAAACCTACAGACTAGAGAGGAGTTCCCTTAGAGATGTCCGACAAGGCAGAGATATCATGGCTGCATACAGAGGCAAATTAAGACTCACCAGAACTGCTGAAGATGGACCAATCATTGTAGCACAAACCCGTCAAAGAGATGGTTAGGAAAGAAGCCTAGCTAAATTAGCAATTGGGCAACACAAATGCAGGGGCCTAAGGACACTTTAAGGCCTCCGTTAACATCTCCTAGAATCCATATACAAATAACACCTGGCAAAGTTATAAGCGTGTCCACTTTTGACAAATATACGCACCTGAGGTTCAGATTTTGATGCCTTTATTCAAATGATCAGTGCTGAGAACTGAAAGCTAATATGACTAAAGCTACTGGGTTCTTTTCCACAGAATTCAGACAAAATTGTATTTTTACTCATAAAATACTGACTCTAAAGTCACAATATAAAGAAACACTAATTCCTACATAGGAAGGCCCTAGACCTCACTGTAGTAGCAAAGACATGGCCCCAAAAACCTCACAGGTAGAAAACAATTAAAAGCAGCAATAACCCACAATAAGTAAGCATGTTCAAAAGAGATCTTTGAAGTTGGACAATCCCTTTGAAATTTCAGAAGAATGAAAGAAAGAGAGACCTTATATCAAAAGATGATACACTTAGGCAAATCTTTTGAAGGCTGGAAAATTAAATGATAGTTGTACATCACAGCCCAAGCAAAGGCTGAGGTGATGTGTAAACACGCAAACAGAAATTCAAAGCTCTAATATTGCACAAAGGAAAAAGTCTTAAAATAGAAAGGCTGTCTAGCAAGCTTACCCTATGCACACCGTTATGAAAGAGCAGACTAAGAGGCCGGGCTGCTCCTGGAGAAGACACTCAACCTCCACACTCTGCCTGCAGCCTATGTACCGCATCAGCCAACCTTTAGCCACTTGAAATTAAGACTGAGTCTGTCTGGATACAATTTTCAAGGATTCTCAACAGGACTTACAATTGGACAAGAAAGGTCTTTAAACTGGCTCTTTATTTTTTTCCCCAAGTGTGTTACCTCAACAGTACTCCCATCAGATGACTTCAAGTCCATTTCCTTGTTAAAAAAAAGACCAGCTACATCAGTTTTTGCGCTGCAGAAAGAGGGAATGAAACAAGATGCAGACTGGACCACAGAAAGTCAACATCATAAAACTAGACTTGGAAAAGGCTTTATTCTCACCTCGTGGAGGTTAACTGGGGTCCTTAATGACACAGAGCAATACCTCAGAAAATACCACGTAATGCTGTTACCAGTAACATAGTTCAGAAGTCACAGTCTTTGCCTTCACTTCATCAGTTGGGTATAAGAAATAATATCCTTTTAAAATGAACAAGAGCAGAGAAGGGAAGATTTTTACAGCATTGTTTCCTTAACAGAACTGTTTCTTCCAGAAAAGCTTAAGGCAGTACACTTGTGTTTCAAAGATCTGTTTCTGCAGATGGGATAGCTTACATCAAGCCTCTTGGATTGAATCAAGTGAACTGCGCAAGACTGATACCTCCTTTAGGAAACCCTCAGCTGATCGCATTTTAGTTTGGACCAAATATTTCTGTGTCTACATCCATACAACTCACCCTGGACAGAACTTTCTTATAGCAAGTTGTCCTTTTAGCTGGCTCTGCAGCCAAGGTTCTCTTTAAAGCACTGAAAACAGAAGAAAATATGGCCTGTAAGGAAACACAACAGGAAGTAACTATGCATCTAGCTAGTTCTCAGAGCAGCTTTTCTATGGAAGTGTTTCCAAGAATGAACTTCAGCAAACTTCCGTTTTGCAATTTAAAGAGCCTGTCACTGTGGTCTCAACAGACATGCAACAGCACCAACTATTCACATCACAGGAAAACCAAACCCTTTTAGAAGGGCAACGTACTTCATTGTGCTGCACTGAGAGAACTGGTGCCTACTAGGAAATAGAAATTACCCTGGAATTAGAAAAACCACCATTTGTCCCATAGAATAGTTAGGTGTTAAAAGAAAAGGTCTGAAGCACGTCAGCCACTCGTGGATCTCCCAGACAGCATATCCAGAACAGAGCATAAAACATGGCCTGTGAGTTAAGAAACACCGTGAGCTTTCCACTTTCGGTATTTTACACTCCGTAGCCTCCCATTATCTAATTTCTATTGTGTAATGTCCTATTTATAGACTTCAGGCTCTTTGCCGGTCATTTTATTGTCATCAGTAACAATTGTTTGTTACTTGCACTACTTCCTTACCTCAGATTTATACTGCCCTCGCACTCCCAAGAAAAAAAAAAACCACAAAAAAAACCCTCCAAAACAACACAAAACCCCAACAAAACTGCCCAACCCCACAGCACCTAGCCCACACTTTCACAGTGTGGTGGAAGATTTAGCAAAACAGCTATTATAAGCACTTTGCAAGATCATAGGTCTAAGCAGCAGCAAAGAGAGTATTAAACATTATACTCAAATTAGAGCACGAAAGGATTTATTCTAGAATGAGTCATTGCTAAACAGTTTAATGGAAAGTAGGATCTTATCCTCTACAAGTGTTCAAAAATGAAAAAAAAGAAGGGATCACACTGTGAGTAGGGGGCGGGGGGGAAGGAGGAGGGATTTTTACCAGGCAGCTCGTTTTCAGGTCGCAATCTGGCCAGCTCACAGGNGGCAGCAAGGGAAGTTAATCCTCTTCATTCTACCTTACTTCTATGTCCTGAGAGCTTCTACACAGCCTTGTTCCAAGGAGCCTCATGGACAAGGATCCCTTATTACTTACAGTCCTTTCTGAAAGATGGCCCTTAAGCTACACAAAAACTGAAAGTAAAAGCACATAGAGTCCAAGCATCACTGCCTTCCCACTATATCTCACAGCAGTTGGGAACACTAGTTATGGAGAACAACCAAAAATGCTGTACAGGCACCCTTGTCTTGGTGGAAGCCAGTGCGACTGTGAATGGAGATACTGCTTTGTTAGGAGAAGCGAATAGTCACATGGAGTGTGGGAGAAGGGACAACAGCACAGGGAGGTTTGACTCAGCTACGCACAAGAACATATAGCCAAGCTCTCTGTCTGCACATTTCAAGGCCAAAGTGAGGGACCACGTCTTCTTCAAATGCTTAATAACATTTCAGATGGTACTAGATGTCATTTAGAAGCACTTTGCTTATACACACACAGCTATTAGAACAAGGCCACGGGCATTGGGAGGGAAGCAGGGAGAAAAGTAGTTGGACAGTTAGAAACGGAGCATGCATTTGCACCTCACTCCGGGCAGGCAGAAGGCTTGGTTAACCTTGAGGTTACCATAATTGAATACTTTCTGTAATGACTTCAGCACTGTTCTGTCCAGTCTTGGGGTAACACACACTTCTTCACACCACACACCTTCAACATTGTAAGAGACAGGAAGGATTCACCAGCTCTACTTATATAGCATACCCTCGCTTTTAGTTGTCCTGTAAATGGGAAATCTTCAGGACAGAGTCAAACAGGACAGAGTCCCATTAGAAGGGGTTACCTTCCTCTCTACTGCATTCAAGATATAAACAAACCCTCCTGAAGCAGCCAACTTAGCAGATGGTGAACTACTTCTTTGTCTTCCCCTTCTCCTCATTATGAGACTACACGTTACGATTAACATCTCCATCCCTTCTGTTTCTACATCTGCCCTGACCAGACATAGGAAAACTTTACAAAATAACCAGCTTCTGAATTCACAACTTCATTATCAACACAGAAAAACAGAAAATGTTCTTACCACATCAGAGCAGTCCATTTCCCGTACAATAGCTGAGAGACCAAGAACGCAGACACGTAAGCATTCAAACTAATCTAATTCCCTGCTTGTAAAAGGAAAAGTTTTCACCCTCTCAACTGCCTATTCACTACGCCTCCCCCTTCTCTTCTTGCTGCTCCTGGGGCTCACCTGATTGCAGTTAGCAGCTCCTTGATTCAATTTACTAATTCAGCAGAAAACTAGGAAGCAGAAGTAGGGGAAAGAGGCACAGTGTGTTGTTGCATTAACTCAGCTGTGTTGCCTAACTGCCTGATGAATGACAACTCACATAACCTAATTGGAAAGAGCCAGGTCAGGAAACTGTTTCTATACTTAACTGTTGAACAATTAGGCTCACATTTAGCGGATCATTACTGACTTAAATCTATCTTTCCTCTGTTGCTGACTCCCACAATATGACAGGAGGATTATCCAAGGGTATCTCTGTCCAGCGCACAACATAGAACAAAACAGCAGAAAGCTCTTCAAATTTGCCTGCACTTGGAAAATTTCCCAGGAAGGACAAACTGCAGCAGCAGAATCCCTTTCTGTTTCAAGTGGAACAAGTCTATCCAAAATAGCTGCTTGCAACTGGAACAAGAGACTATGAGACATTGATGAGAAACTGGAGTGGAGGACTGACCAAAGGGAGACGGGCCCTTTTCCCAAGCAGAAAACAGAAGAGGGCAGCTCTGCCAGTTTTCCACTGCTTTCCCCACTTCTCTGTATTCCCTCAAAAACAAAGAGGATTGGGATCCCAGATGGTAATGACAGTCCAGGCCTCTTTGGCCTCATCCACTTTGGGCTCTGACTGCATTCAAATATAGCCAGAAAAAGGATGATTAACTAGCACTGTCAGGTTGGCTTCTGGGAAGAAGAAGAAAAAAATCTCACTAAATCACTGTTTTAGGGGCAGGTCTGAGACTTGGGGGAATTTTTTTAGGGTGACTTAAAAAGTGACTCAAGGCTCCCATTTACAAGATATAAACTTCTTTAGTGCTTCATAGCTTGCCCGAATACCAAGTGATTCAGCAAGTTTTCCATTTGTCTATATTTGTATTTTCAGACAGAGTGAGAGGGAGACAATAGAGGCCAGATATGAAGAGCACAAACACAGCTGTGCACTCAGGCTCTTCTAGAATCATTCCAGTCTGTCAGACCAGAGTTCCAGAGTAGTTAATAGTGGCCAGTTTCCTTTTCATGCTGCCCTACATCTACAACACCATATTGAGCAGCCCCTTACACTCAGGGAAACATGATTCTCCCTGCAGATCGATGATCTTTTCTGACAGTAATTAGTTATATAAAGGACAGGATGTTGTGCCTCTCAGCCTCCAACTTCTCTGTTTTTGACAGAATTTGATCTTACAATTATCTTTCTATTTAGCATCACTCTGCTGTGCTTCACGCTGGATCTTCCAGCTTTCTAACAATGAAGCAGGGGATCCATGAGACCCATGTATTTGGCCGCAGGGCTCTCCCCAGGCTCATTTTCCCTTTTGTCACCTGGGGCTGCAGATGAAGTTCTGTCCTCTGGTATGGAGAAGATGCTGTTACCATTGTGTAACACACTTTGACAAGCATTTATGCTGACACGCTTGTAAAAGATTGGTAAAT
>VYZM01018196.1:185764-197445 GCA_013398915.1 Dromas ardeola
AAAAAAAAAAAAAGAAAAAGCCCTGTTACCTAAGAGCCTATTGAAATTCTTTAAGTCTCTGGGCATGCATTATGTATTCACTAAGTTTGCTGCTGGTGATGTAAGTTAGAAATTCTCCTGCTGGTTTTGATTACAGCTGCAGAGTCACAGATTTGAACAGCAGTAGACAATCATTTTTCTGAGCCTGCACATAAAT
This sequence comes from Dromas ardeola, assembly GCA_013398915.1. Classification (NCBI taxonomy): domain Eukaryota; kingdom Metazoa; phylum Chordata; class Aves; order Charadriiformes; family Dromadidae; genus Dromas; species Dromas ardeola. The sequence continues at coordinate 185,961 of VYZM01018196.1, forward strand.
ATAAAACGTTTCCTTTTTCCTTATCACATAAGCCTTCCACTATGATTACTTCAAAATGAATTCCTGTTTTCTTCAGATTTTCTCCACTTATCGTTTTACAATTAACAAAATGTATTCCATCCAACAAAGCTCTGTTATTTGCATATTCAAAGGTCACCATACAGGTTAAAGTTATTTAACTATGAAAGAGATGATAATTTCACAATCTTTTTACATGCAGATAAAATACAAAATTACCTCTGGGTTTTTAATTTGCACATTTACAGACACATGATAAAGAATTTTACGATAATGGTATAAGCAGCATAACGAACTTTCAATTAGGCTGTGACAGCTCTTCCCTCTGGTCTTTGCATTGTCATTTTATTATTTAAAACACTCTCTTCTCCTTAAGGGAGCAACAAAGAATTTTACTTACTACACCCACACTTTGGAACCAAAATGGCAGCATCTCCCAAGAGTGTTGCCACAGCATGTCAGCTCGCACACGTGCACTGCTTGGCATGCAACTGCTCCTTGCCAAGCAGGGTGGGAAAAAGATAGAATCAAGATAGAATGAGATCAACAGACCATCAGGTTTTATGGGTGTCACTAGCACTGAACAGTCCAGATCATCAGATTAGGGCAGTGATAAATGGCAAAGTCCTATACATTGCTGTAGCACCCTTGTGGGTTTTTTTAACTTGATGTCATATTGCCTTTGTACAAACACAACAGAAATCCTTCTGGATGTGAAACCTAAATTATTCCTGGAAAAAGCAATGCTCACTGAATTTCGTATGAAACTGTAACAAAGTGAGAAGTTCTTGGTATACCTTACAGAAAATTAGATTCCTGGGCATGAGATTTCACCCACCTCAGGTAAACCAATGCAGCTGAGCTAATTATGAGTCCAATCCATTCCAAAGTTACCCTTTTCTAAGTTAACACCATGGCCACAAACCCTCCAACCTCTTAGAATTAATATTTCTTAATATTATGAACTACTCCAAAATCTGTGACTACTTTCTATTTGTGTTGAAAGCCAACCATGTCAAAATCATATTTTGTTGTTTATGCCAAGTGTCTGCACTTTTAAACCAGAGAGTAATTGATTGCAACAAAGCGATTTCTGTATTTTTTAGATGTCTAATCAAAACCTGCTACAGCAACTTGAAAAGTCCTAGAGACAGAAGTAGTAAAACATATAAAAATTATGTGAATTTAATGAAAAATAAGATCCTACAAGCCTCCAGAAATTGACATTACTTATTGAAAATCACAGGTAATTTTACATCTCAGCTGACTGCAATAGAACGCAGCCGTTTCTGGTCATATCTGATGTAACAATATTGCACACCGATGGTAAATCTTTTACAAATGGGACAATTTTGAAGGGTGTAATCAGTGGGTCACACAAAACAACAGACAATTTATTTCTCTCTCAAGCACTCTGAACAGAAAAGAAAGGTCAGACACACATGTAGGCAAAGGAATGCTTCTATGAAAGTCACAATAACATATGACTACAATGGGTCTAGAATAGCTGTTGAGCTATTCTGCTGTCAGAGGTTTTACTCTCTTTCACATGTCTCTTCCTCATCTTCATTTCCCATGAATCCCAACTGGCCTGGAACTTCAACAGTTCAACAGGTTACACAGTGAAAGCAACCTCCCTTTACCCCATCCTGAGACACCTTAAAAGATCTCTGCATCTTCTCTGATTCTTCTCATTTTATTTTTGTCTCAGCTCTAGGTTGGTTTATATGGGGAGGAGAGGAGGCGGCAAATGCCAGTCACAATGAATAGTATCCTAGTTGGATTACATTTATAAACTGTTCCCCCCATAGTAACTGCCCCCTCCAAAAAAAGAAGGTTCAAATTAATAATACAAACCCCACAAACTTAGAATTAGAATGCAATTTTTTAAGACTTCTACTACAGGAAATACAACACATTCCTTCGTGGCTGGCCATGAGAACCCCAACGACAATATTACAATAGCAAAACCAAATCCCATGCATTTAAAAGACTATTTAGAAAGACAAGAAGAATTTAGCAGTCTAGTACACCTAAGAATGCATAAGAAGTAGTGACGTAAGATTGACTGAAGTAGAAGTCTTAAGATGAACTGAAACTTTTTAGAAGTTGATAAAAATGAGAAACCTAGTAAAGTGCATTTCTCTTCCTGAATTAATCTGAAAGTGGATGTGTGAGAAGCACTACAAAAGACTTCCATTCTTATTTCATGTCAGATAAGGCTACAAATCATGGCTTGGAGAACTGGAAGTCTTGAGGCAAGATAAAATTGCCATTGTAGTCCAAAAGAGGAACATATATCTTACAGGTGAGAAGCTTACTTGGACCCTTTGCAGACCTCGATACAACACTGAAGCTGAAACTAAGAATGTCAAAATGCCTGAATTAAAAAGAAAAAGCAACAGCTTTTTATCCTTCTTTTACTATTACATGTAGGACAGAATTCACAGTCTCTCGAACTAAACTCTTGTGCATGCAATAGACAGGAACTATGGAACTAACAAATTGCTTTCAACAATTCATCCTGTAATCTTGTCTTTAGTTAGTGCTTTACTGCAGAAAGCACCTTGAAGCCAAAATCTAGCCATTGATGTAGTGGAAAAAAAGAGTGGTGAAGAGTGGTTTGCTATCAACATACTTTTTGAAGCATGAGATTTCACATAGCTTAAGGAGTTAGAAGTGTTATTAGTCATAAAATTATTCAGCCCTTTTATACTATCCAGCTACAGTATTACTCTTAGTAACCTTCCTTGACAATGAATTAAATAGACTTACCAAACACTGAATAAAAGTAGTATTTCCTTTTATTGGATCCACATTTATTCTATTTAATATCAAGTTCACATATTATGGGAAAGAACAAAGAAGGATCTTGTTTTCACTATACACTTGCGATCTTGATATAGATTTTTTTTTTTAACTCAGCAAATTCTTTGTCCTATTTCCTTGCCATCCTGCCCAACTCTATGCCTCTTCAGATTAAATAAAATAATAATAATATTTTTTTAAAATTGCAGGAGGCACAGAAGTTGACATTTAGTCTTCTCCTAGGATACCTGCTGTCTTGATACCCTTGCCTCCATTCTGAGATACGAAAAGCTCTTTGTATTACACTATAACGTGTGCTGTATGCTTGGGTGCCGGAATAAAAAAGATACGCTCTTCACCAAACTGTTTACCAGCCTACGCTGAGGAGTAACCAAGGCTATTGGTTGGAACTGGAAGAAAATCTTTTAATAGTCGATTGGACAAAGAAATTGAAGTTTCAGGCCAACTCTCCAGAAATTCATGCCAAATTTAGAAACATTTTGGCTTTAGAAAAAGGAAGAAGAACACACAAGAAAACAAGATTTGTGTGATACCATCCTATGCAAATTTTTATGTGTCAGTCCATTGCTGCCACCATTTTCTCCCCCTAATAACTTGGACACCCAGTAGCCAATGTTAATTAAGCCTGGCATACAACAGCAATTGAACAGAAAAATTCCTACAAGTTTCATGAAAACAAACAGCAAGCCAAAGGAAAGAGATCCTATTAGTGCAGACACTGAGGGAAACCTCTGACATGAGCTCCGCTAGTAGGTACCAACAGCTCCACAGCAGCAAGAGCAGTTGCGTATTCTTCTATTACAACTCACAGCGTGTTTGACACCCGAGCACCAAAACCTGAAGCAATGAGTCTTATGAGTTCTGACACTTTCAGGATGGAAATCAACACACAGGAAAAGAAAGCCAGTTCTTCCAGCAGTTCTACCACCCAATGGCTAAGCTCCGTGTGAGGGAGAATTGAAAGAGTCCTGGCTCCTCACTGTCTGAAGCAGCCAGGTAGCCTGCACATCTAGGGGATGACAAACGAAAGGCATTTTAGTCATTGCTCTAACTTAGGTCAGAAGGAAAATTCTTAGCCGACTCCCATTCAGGATCAGCCAAAGAGGAGAAGTGATTCACAGGTGTCTTATTGTCACAGAATCTCCATGGAGCCCCAGCTCATATGTTACACTGTGCTCAGGTCTCTGCTTCAAGCCACTGCATCACCCAACAGCTGGTCCACATCAGGTACTATCTGAACATCAAACCATAGCACATTTTCCAGCACAGAAAATGGACATTTTATTCTTTTCATGCATAGAAGTACTTTTCTCTCTGTATTTTATAAGTAGCTCTGAATTTCAGCTATTTTCAGATTTATTTTAATCCTCTGCCTTCAAGTCATTTGATGAATCCTAGGGAGATTTTGGAACAACCTTACAAACTTATTTTTTCTCTTTTAATAAAGCCACTCTTCTTTTTTATTGTACCTTCACTTGAACATTTTTATGAATACAATAAAAAGACAAAAGAACACCGTATTTAAATGCTCTGCTTGTGTTACAGAACTATACTCTCACCTTTCTTAACCTGACTGCATATCAGTGTCACAGAGCTGAATGAAGGAGGGCACAAGGCACAAACGTAGCACAGGCTCAGTTAGACCCTGAGGTCTGAGGGCACGGCTGTACGCTGAGACTCCTGACTTGACAAGGAACCAAAAGGCAAAAACTGCTGCCAGTTGCACTCAAAGGCAAGTTACCCAGAAAAACATAAACCAGAACTGGAACGAAGGTAAAAACACCCTAGCCAAAGGCAGAATTCCTTCACTCTACACAGTGAGAATGGGGTTGCAACTTCCTCCCAATTCTTCCCCCTTAGAACAGTGAGAGGTTTTCCATGTGCCCAGGACTTAAGTGATGGGAATATGGAGCCACTAAAAGTCTCCAGAGATTAGCTATGGAAGAAGAAGGAAAGGAGTACTAGGTAGATTATTTTGTTTACAACTTTTACCAGCATTATTCCTTAGAGAGAGGGAGGAGTCTTTCTTTTTTGGAGCGTGGGTGGAAGAGCAAGTGGAAGGCATTGTGAGTCAGATCAGATCAAGACACTGCCAAGCTTTCCAGTAAGCTTTCTGAAGCCATGACATTGCAAATGACATTCCTCTCGGGCCTCAGTTTCCCAGCCTTAAAAAGACAACTTGTTTCATGGAAGCTGAAAGATGGCTGTTATTTAGTGTGGACCCTTATAAATAAGCATCGAGGAGTGGGAGATTCTGGACAAGACAACAGTCTCTGAAAAGCAGAGTTTATCACGTCTCCGTGCTGGGAATGTGTTATTTCTCAAGAACCATACCCACTAGAGCTTAAAACTCTCCCAAGTCTTAATGCCAGCTGAGTAAGAAAGTTTGACATTTCAAAGATTCCCGTGGACACAAAAAAGTCTTAAAAGTAACTTTTTAATGTGGAAAAATACTCATTCTGAATTTATTTTTTTTAATATGGGGGAAAAGAGGATGTGTTTGTCCACCTCCAGGGGTTCCCTGTGCTGCTCTATACTAGGAGCAACTCAGGACATTTGGACATAAGAAACTTTTTAGCTCCTTTCCCATGCTGTGGTAAGAATAGCCTAGAAGTCCTCAGAGTCCTCACTGAGCTGAGGCTCTCAGAGTATTCCGCACGAAGACAAGATCATGATCCCTGGTTGTGAGGTTCCTTGGCGCAAGGATATCAGACCACCAGAAAGTTTCCAGTAGCAAAAGCAAGGCAGGTGGTACACAGCATTTTGTCCAGAAAACTGGCGTTTTGGTCCAAGTTTCCTGAAACCCAAATAGTTTCCATGAAATATTCATTTGTGAGTAAATTTATACTGTCTGATGAAATCCATTTAACAGAGAAAGGGCTTGCTATTGATTCCCATTCATCCCTCTGTGGAGACAGGAATGGACCATAAAAATATCTGCGCTAACATTACAGCAGGAGGCTCAGGTGAAAAGAGTGGGGACACGGGGGGACACTGAAGTGACAGTCTTTACTCTGGGTGTTAGGAGAAACCCCACGCTGTCCAGGTGGAAATATTTCTAGGTGTATATTACTTAAGTCATAGAATCACAGAATGGTTAGAGTTGGAAGGGACCTTAAAAATCATCTAGTTCCAAGCCCCCTGCCCTGGGCAGGGACACCTCCCACTAGACCAGGCTGCTCAAAGCCCCATCCAGCCTGGCCTTGAACACTTCCAGGGATGGGGCAGCCACAACCATCCTGGGCGACCTGTTCCAGTGCTTCACCACCCTTACAGTAAAAGATTTCTTCCTGATATCTAATCTAAATCTCCCCTCTTTCAGTTTAAAACTGTTACCTATCACTCCACTCCCTGATAAAGAGTCCCTCCCCAGCTTTCCTGTAGGCCCCCTTCAGGTACTGGAAGGCTGCTATAAGGTCTCCCCAGAGCCTTCCCTTCTCCAGGCTGAACAACCCCAACTCCCTCAGCCTGTCTTCACAGCAGAGGTGCTCCATCCCTCTGATCATCTTTGTGGCCCTCCTCTGGACCCGCTCCAACAGGTCCATGTCCTTCTTCTGTTGGGGGCTCCAGAGCTGGACTCAGTACTCCAGGTGGGGTCTCATGACAGTGGAGCAGAAGGGTAGAATCACCTCCCCTGACCTGCTGGCTACACTTCTTTTGATGCAGCCCAGGATGCAGTTGGCTTTCTGGGCTGCGAGCGCACATTGCTGGCTCATGTTGAGCTTCTCATCCACCAACACCCCCAAGTCCTTCTCCTCAGGGCTGCTCTCAATCCAAATCTATCTTCTTTGTCTGTCCTGCGTCTATGTTATATCCGCAAAAGAAGACAGACTGGCCAAAGGAGCTAAATGCCATTTAGGACAATCAACAGTGTTACCACGGGCTTTAAAGGGAAGTTGTTTCATGAAAGCTGCCATAAGCTTAACTCCCTACCCAGCTCGATAGGTTCTCAGCAAATAGCCTAAAGTGAATGGAACAAATAAGCAGAATTTAAAATTGAAAGTGGTTAGTTTACTAATTATGCACAAAACACTGACATTTCAAAACCCAAACACACTAAATTAAGTGTCAGATCTCCTGAATAACACTGAAGGCTTCATTGCCTAAGCACAGTTACAGGCTCTAAGAGGTGTATTGAGTTTCAGGCTTCGGCAGTATTTTCCAAAGCTCTTGGGAAACACACTTACCATGTTCTAATCCACACCCTGATGGTTGTTATTGCTGTTTTATATGGTACAGATTAAATAAACTGACAACAGATCAAACTTAAAAGGAAAAGCTGATTTTGAAACTGCCTTTTATCATCTTTTCCTTCTTTTTTTCAAACTACCAGCACAAATTTCAGAAGATACAAACTCTTAGAAAGTGTAAAAGTATTTTAAACACAAAATTAATTTGGCAGTATTGCATCACTTGATACCTGCATTCACATCACCAGTTGACAGAATCTTCCTCTCAACTTCTGGACAATTAATCTATTATGTTATGAAAAAATTTGTAATAAACCAGCCTTCACATACACTCCCTGAAAAAGCATTAATTATCCATACAGCTTTCAGGGATAACACAAATTGGAAAGTCCTACCTCTTTTTTCAATTCTTATATATTTTCCACCATGCCATAGGTCACACTTGGATATATACACTTGAATTCTCCTTTAAGCAAAAGCATCTCTTTAAGGTGTGCTGCATGACTTAACTATCAGAAAAGCATACTGATGACTCGCAATCACTGTGTGCTATCATTTTTTCCCACAAAAATAAGTAGGAGCAAAGGTTGTTTCTTGTATTTGAAGTTGATAATATCTAATGAACATCCTCAGCAACAGGCACCGATAACCACAGTCTTTGCTACAGAATAAAATTCTACATCAAGAGAGCCCAGGGAAAGCACATCATTTCTTTCTTCATGAACCAGTCTGTGCTAGATAAAAATAATAAAAAAAGGCATTTTCAAACTTTGCTTTCAGATGCTGCATTTTGCCTTGAGAACTGAGCCTTCTGAAGGGAAATTTCTGGAGTGAATGTGGCTGAAACTAGCCACTGAACTGATTACTTGAAATCTACTTGTCACTTAGGCATTCAAATCCCATCAGTACCTGCTGTAGTCACTCTGGAATGACCTCATCATTAAAGATTAAACTCTCACTATGACAGCAGATCATCTCCTAGATTCAGTTTGGTTATTCCTTTGCAGCTGATGTGCCTTTTCTTAGGCTGGATTAATTCTCCTACGTGGGGCAATGCTGCTTGGTAATGGTATTCAAGAACGATCTACATGTACTGGAGTACAGTTGGCCTAGGGCTAACTCCTTTCCAACTGGAGCTGTGGTGCGCAGGAGGACCGCACCAGCAATCCTTCCAGGAACTGGCTCTGTGGTGCCCCTGGATGATCCTTTGGTTTCCAAACCTACTTCCTCTTTCACTGTTCAGAATGACATCCAAATTGATTCTCTGATAGGTCATACATAGCATTCATGGCTGTCCATTCCTTCAGTTCTCTTGATGGCACTCCCAAACCTTGCTGTACTGGTTTTGTCTGGGATAGAGTTAATTTTCTTCGTAGCAGCCCATAAGGTGCTATGTTTTTGCTTTGTGACCAAACCAGTGTTGATAACACGCTGAAGTTTTAGCTATTGCTGAACAGTGCTTACACAGCATCAAGGCTTTTTCTGTTTCTCACACTGCCCTGGCCAGCAAGTAGGCTGGGTGGCCACAAGAAGTTCAGAGGGGACACAGCTGAGACAGCTGACCCCAGCTGACCAAAGGGATATCCATGTTCAGCAATAAAAAACTGGGGAAAGAATAAGCGAGGTTATTCGGAGTTATGGCATTTGCCTTACCAAGTAACCATTTTTAGTGACAAAGCTCTGCTTTCCTGGAAATGGCTAAACATCTGCGGGCTGATGAGAAGTTGTGAATTAATTCCTGTTTTCTTTTGCTTGTGCGTGTAGCTTTTGCTTTACTTATTAAAATGCCTTTATCTCGACCCACAACTTTTCTCATTTTTATCCTTCTGATTCTCTCCCCATCCCACCAGGGGAGAGCGAACAAGTGGCTGTGCGGGGCTTAGCTGCCCAGTGGGGTTAACCCACTGCATTTGCTGTACTGCCCTGGACTGTCGCTCAAAAGCGATTACCTCAGTGATCTTTGATAGCATCTTACTGCTCCTGTCCTATTGACATTTCTAGAACACTCCAGGAGCCTAGGCAGAGGAAATTTGGGGTTCGTTTCAGTATTTAGGAAATGAACCTTGTTTGGGGCTTTTTTTTTTTTTTTTGCTTTGGGTTTTTTTTTATAATTTTGGTATAAAAACCATAAATAAAAGGCTTCCTTGGTCAAGAATGCATTTCCCAAATGTAGTAGCTGTGCTTTCTTACTACCTAAATAGTGGGTAAATAGGGGAAGCGGTTTCTTGAACTTTTATTCTACCACATCAGTTTCCCGAGTTCAGCATTGCTGAACATTCTGCACTCAACACTTCATCACGGAAGAACAAGCTCAAAGAAGAGAGGTCAAAAAGGAGAGAAAGGAGTGGCTGAGTTTTTTTCCCCATAAAAACAAGTCTTTTTAAAAGAGATACAAATATCTGTAGTGACTTGTTTTGCAGAATAAAGATGAGATTAATCTGTGTAGTACTGTTAAATCAGCAACAGGTTTAGATGTTTTCTATACTGGAAGAGAACAGAAGTGTATCCAATGCCAGGGCTGAGTGCACTTCCACACAAAAAGAAGGCAATATATTCCTCCTTGGGAAAGATTGCAGTTCACAGACTAAGGCTAGGACTACCCCATTCTAAGATGAGACGGCTTTGCTGCCCACTGAGAAATCGTTACTCTTTGTGTAAATGAAAACCCTAAAAATTAAAATCTAGACAAAACTCCATTGGCTCTATATCCTGAACTGTAGCAATATTGTTATAAAAACAAGAACTGGCTCTAGTAGTATAAAATATAAAGAAACTTCCATCCAGTATAAACTAATATAATAAGAATTTGTCTTAAAATACATTCCCAGGAATGTTTCAACAAGATACTACAATGACCACCTCCCACAGCTTAACAAAGCTTTAGAACAGCCAAAAGAAAAAAAAAAAGATATCTTCAAATAAAACATCGAAAAAGGGAAACAAAGTGTGAAACAAAACTTCACAAAGAAGTGAAGTAAATATTAATCCTGGTTAGAATGGACTGTTAGGTGTTTGGTTAGGCACAGCTAGTAAACAACCACTGAGTAAAGTTACACAACCTGTACAGAACCATGCTGGCTCAGCCTCTTGCCAGCAGGATGATGCGTACCACAGCTTACTTTGTGTACATTCATCATCAAATAAAAGAACATGGCAACTCCACCCTGCAAAAAATCAGGACAGCAATAATCTACACCACCTCTTTGATACCCAACAGAAGTGTCATCCTGTTGCTCTCAGGAGAGCAGCTTCTTTCATCTAAACAATACCAAGTTTGATCTCTCTTTTCTTTCTCCTGGGCCTTTTTGATTTGCCAGCTGCGAATCACAGTCCCAGCTGACTCTCAGGGTTAGGAGTCTCTCTATTACCAAAAGGGCGGGTTGCTCTACTAGGTTCTCAAATGGCTCATATATCCTCTTATATACCTTAGTCTGTCCTAGAATAATGATTTAATATTCACGTGTTGGTGGAAAATCATGTGCAATATATCCATAAGCATTAATGCACCAACTACTTGGCTCCTGTCTTTCGGCATTGGCAGGGATAAGGGCTGTAGGGCTTCCCGTACAGCTTCTCATGAGAACAGTCTAGTCAACTAGGAAGGAAGTAACCAAAATGGGGACATGGACTAAGGATGTTTTCCTGGACAGTGAGGGAATTCAAAATCCAACAAGAGTCAAGTGTTTCTGGAGAAAATGAACTCCTTTGCTCTTATTAAACCCGTGGGAATTCATAAGTGAATCTATTTTTTCCTACTGGAGAAGCAGTTCTGTGCCATCTTGGCCATGAAACAGTGAGGGGAGACTTAGGCTGAAACCTCCTTGTTAGTAAGATCTGGGAATCACTGTATTCTGACAGAAGGAATTTATGTGGGCAAAATTATAGACTTTACTGAAGAATAGGACTTCTGACTCGCTCATATGAGATGAAATTACTCCAGTCTCATTTGGAGACAGATTTCATGGTGTTCCATGTCTTGGAAAACTATAGCAATTTACAGCAGAGTAATACTCCCATATTGCTTATAGCAGATGTGGCTATCTTGACACACAGTTTCAGCGTTTGTTTTCTTAACATTTTGATTATATTTTGCCAATATTTTATTTTGAAAGTAAAAATATTACTTAAATTGATCCCACAGTTTTCATTGCTTGTTGCTCTAAAAAGAGACTTTATCAGATGGTTTGTGTTAAAGGATTTTCATAGCCCTTTCTTGGCCTAAAATGAACATTCACTTCAGGAAATCAGAGTAGAGAGATATTCCTGCTGGAGGCAGAACTGATGAGGTTTCTAGGTCTAACGCATTTGAGAAAAGCCCAGGTGCAGTAAACAGCACAGTGTGATTAAGACTGGACAGGTGCTACCACAAGAATAAAGGCTACAGCAATGATTGAGGGCAGTTTATGTTTTGATTCAATAAGTTATTAATATGACTCATCCATATGTTA
>VYZM01018196.1:212057-222515 GCA_013398915.1 Dromas ardeola
AGAAAAAAAAAGAGAGAGGGAGAGGGGTTGGGCTCTACAGAGACTTTCCAAGGTCCTCAAAACTTTGTAGCAAATCAGAACCAAGATAACTGTTGCTAGTCCCCTCACTAACTGGAAGAAAAATCAGTTTCAAACTCAAAATCTTCCACTTCAGGAAAGATTTAAAATAGCACCTCCACTTCCTGAAAAAGTCAGGTTGGGATTCACCTGAATGTGCTGGTTTTTACTGCCCCTGGCAACTGCTCAGCTAAAATGTTGGTTCTTATCATGACAATTCTTTCTGCTGATGTGTAACATGGACTAGGAATCCAACAGGGAGATGATGAATGTCCTAGAGTAAGCTCACTTCAGATGAAGCTCAGGGCGTTCAGTATCCCTCAACATTTTGCTCCATTCATCCGTTATCCACACATGACTCCTGTTGAGTTCAACAATCCTTATGGTTCAAAAAGTTGAATTTGACCCCTCCATTCAGAAATTCCACGCAAATCAGTCAGAATTTCAGGTTTGAGATAATGCTTTGCACACTGCATGTATGTGTGACATAGACTTAAGAATCTGACTAAATTTCTACATGACATGAATGGAACAATTTCTGTGCCCAAGTTTTCTTGTCAGAAACATTAACTTCACTTTTCCACCCCAGCCTGTTAGATGGCTTAACTGTCTCCTTATGCAGAAGACAGGTCTAATGGAAATTAATACCCCCTAATCACTAAGGATTTGAGACTGTAGATTTGCAAAATGAAATCACACATTATTACTCAGATTTTTCCTTTAAAGCAGCTTCATAGTGTTCCTTCCTTAAGAACAGATAAGCCCACTGAGACTGGCATACGTTTTTAAGTACAGGGGAAAGTCACAGCTATACATGCCTACACGTATAGCACACTGGAAGACTGATGCTTTGATAGATGTTAGAAAAGCTACTAATTCTCCTGAAAGGATCAAGCCACCTTTAATTATTATTAGCGATACATAAGTAATTTTTTTAAAATGCAGAAATAGTAAAAACTCTATATTTACATTTTCTTAGGCAGCGGTGCTGTTACAATCCTATCAGCATCTAGGCTGAAACATGGAGAACAACAGGGAAAAAGGGACAGTTTCTCTGTTTAATACTAGCAGTGCTGTTCTAAAAGTTAGAGATTTTAATGCTCTGATTCCTTATGTGTTTTTTGGCTTTTCTGTATTTTTGGAAGAATGTACCATATATTTCCACTCAACAAATCACAATAAAATGATAAAGTATATCATACCTAGCAATTAATGCAAGACTTTGATCTTTTCCAGGACATACTCAGGAACTGCCACAGCAGAAAGATAATACATAGTTGACTGCTTCCAAATAAGGGGGGGAAAGCCCTTCCAGAAATAAAGAACTTCTGTTTTAAATTAAAACAAGGTCTAGGTTTACAAGGGCATGTGATCATTAATTTATAAGGGCCATGGCTTGCTTATCAGGTGACATTAATGGAATCACTGACCTGTATCAAAAGTTGTGGAAAGAACAAACTTTCATTCTTTGAAACAAATAGATTGGTGCCATGTCTTGCCCACAGAGACCACTCCAGCTTGTTTTGACCTGTTAAGTGTCCATATACAGCATGATGACCCAAAGTCTTTGGTGATATTCCCAGAAATCTCTGGGATGAGAGATGATGTTATACATGTTATATCAATATATATACAATGAAATACAATGATGTTTCAATTACTGCAACTCTGGATGAAAAAAAAAAAACTTCAAAAAACCCCTGATAATATGAGTAACAAAACCTGTCCATTCCTGAGTAGTAACACTACACATAAACTATTTCTAGCTCTGAAACTATGATGACTTGAAACTGAGGAATGACCCACACTTCTGCTACCAAACACTGCTTTTGTATAGATGCTGAGATCATATTTCTCCAGAGAACAAACCTGGGAAAATCCTTTAGTTATGCCCGATAGGTCCTCTTGCATTACTATTAAGGAAGGCTCTTTAAGGTATCTACAAAGGGTGATAAATACAAAGTTCACTCAGGAAAAGCAGCCAACATTTTGTCTACATAAAATAAGACGTACCCTCTGTGGATGGAAGGTTAAGAATTACAGGTCATATTTTTAAGATGTGCTGTCCTTCCAAGCAGTACCCACTGCTGTGGCCGCTACAAAATATTGCAAATCCAGCCTTGCAATTTTACCTCAGATTATCGGGAAGTGTATAAAAAACTCCCCTCAACCCTATGAAAAAATACAGTCTGTAAGATGTAAGATGAGTCTAATGCTGCAACCACTTTAATGCAAAAACTACCCATGTGCTAAGCAACTAGACCCTACTTAGACTAGTTATATAAATAATGGCTATTATATCAGAGTGGAACAAATACAATGATTTTTACAGGAGAGATTGCTTTATCAACAGTTAAATTAATTTTAAACTCATTGTAACTAGAATAACAGAGAAATCTCCTGTTAAAATATGCCAACTTGGAGTTTATGAAGTGAAAAAAATCCATCCAACATTGTTGGCTCTTTCTCTAAATTATTTTCTTTTCAACACCACCTCTGTTTCTGTTTACTCTTGGATGGACAGACTAGTCAACTGGAAAACCAAGTAAATGCTATTTGAAAGGTTGCAGGCCTCATTTATTAAAAGTGACTGAACTGACTTTTGATATGCTTACGATTTCTGTTTCTACACATTGAGAACAGTTTCAGAAACTGGAACCATGAGGCTCATTCTAATTTATAATTTTTACATAATTCCCAATGCATTCATTGGAGGATATGCAAGCTTTCAAAAGCCATCCTTCACCTACAAACTTCTGGATAAAGAGTCCAGTCAAATGCCTGTTCTTGAATTTGTACATCCCTGTAGAGTCAAATGCAAAGCAGTATAGGAAATATCAGTAAAATCAATGAGATATAACTGTTTAATGCCCTTAAGGTCCATTTATTTCATAGGCCTTCAAGCAAAACCAAACTCTTACCAGCTCTTGTACTTTTAAATTTTTTCTCTGTCTCTTTGGATACAAGATAGAGGTGAGATGCAGAAATCTCAGCTAAAAATGATTTCAAACTAGGTAATTCCTAATGTCATTTATAAATATTAGTTTATTTATAGATATTAGTTAGGTTCTTCAGAATAGCCTCCATGCATTTATTCTATTAGTTGACTTTATGTTTACGTTAGAATATTATCTGAGTTACAGAGTTGTTAAAGATTAACATTGAAAATGTCTTGGAAAACAAGTCTGACTTCATAAATGTCATGTAAGGATAGTTAATCCTAAAACATCTCCATTAGTTAGTTCAAACCTTTTGAACTAAAACCTAAATGTGGATCAAGTTAATTGCTCCTATCACTCCATGAACAGGAAACAGGTGCCCTTTCATATATTAAATTAAGTATTCATATATTTATTTCAGTTTCTGTTCAAGGTCTAATACTCTCATGTCAGTTATAAGAACTAACAAAACCTTTTGCCTCTTTAAAGCATAAATGACACATATATGTTTATACACAGCTTTACAAAAAAGCCTTAGCATAAACAGAAAATATCTTAACATAATCACCATAATCTTTATTAAGATAAACAGACACGGTCGTCTTTCCAGTATGTGAGTTTAAAGGGGGAAATTATTTATTTCTGGGGTCAGAAGAAAAATTTCATAACCCTTGATCTCCATCAGTTTTACGAAAAGGTAATGCATGGAGGAATCTCCTGTGAGTTTAGCAGTGCAAGCTGTCCATACAGGGAACTTCTGACACGTCTGACCCAGAAACAAGAGCATGTGTTAGACAAGGGAAAGGAGGAAGGAGGTAGATGAGAGATAAAACCAAATAAGAGTGGTAATGATGTGAAAATGGGTTTTCCATGGTTTTGCTGACTCTTATGAATATACTTTAATGTGCTTAAAAGGCGACACTGCCTTTTGGGAAATAGAGGCTAGTTCTTAAATGCAGTAAGTGTTATAGCTGCCAAGCAACATTATCTGATATTTTTATTTATCACTATGCGATAATATCGCTGACATGACAATGTGATACAAATGCCATGTCACATCAGTCTGATGTAATTTTGAAGTCTGACCCATTCCATTTTGGTACCAGATACAAAAGCAGGCAACAATGAAGCCAGTGATAACCTGGTGATATGCTGACATTGTTGCTTTCTTTCCTGGGTGGTACATACCAGCACTAGGGTTTATGTTTCTACCCAAATTTCTGTAGCCAAAAAAATGAGGAATCCTCAGCATTGAACCAATTTTGCAGTCCTCCTTCCATTTCTAGGAAAGAGTCATCATGGAAATGCAGAGAGAGTGTTAATGATTATGGAATTCCCTTGAACAGTTTCACTGGAGCAGATAAATGCCACAGGAAAACAGGATGTGGAAATTAGATTAGAAACTAGCTAAAATGTAAAAAACATTTTCAGAAGTTATACAAAACTGGTTGCTGCAAGGAGTTCTGATGAATGATTAGCTATTGTTTCAAAATACAGCACTGTAATAAAGTTCAAGCAGTTTCCAGCTGAGAAATAAAATAAAAAAAAAAAATAAAAAAATCAAAGGTCCTCTTGTGGCTCCTACAGAAACTTGCTGGTTTTGAACCAAAACCAGACAATGCTACTTTCCTTCTCTGCCATCAAAGCCTGACTGCAAATGCTTCCTGGCTGAAGGGATACATGAAGTTTTTAAAGGCCCAAGTCTCTATGTCTGGCAGTCAGACTGTAAAAAGATATGAGTTCCAGTTATTCAGAAAATGATTTAACTTGTCAGAATTCTCTGTCTCTGATTCACACCTATGCAGGGCTGCGAAATACATCCTCAATTTGTGCTACAAAAACAAAGATTTACTCCAGCTGCCTTTAAGTAAGGGGACCTTCTGGGACAGAAGAAAACTGGAAAATATCCCTGAAGATATCCCATTAATTATTTTACAGAATTAATGTTGAGGAGTTAAACCATGGGGAGGTGCAGAACCAGTGTAAATGGAAATGCTGTGCCATCACAGCCTAATCATGACAGAAAGCAATCTACACACAGCTGGCATAGCATTGGGCACCTGTGGGTGGAAATAGGAAAGGAGAGGTGCTGTCACTTCTCAGTCCTCTGATATGAATTTGCAAGGTATATTAGAAATCTCAGCAGAACAGACTCATCAAAGCCGTAGCAACAGGGCAAACACACAGTATTTCTCTCTAAACATCCATGCAAATTTCCAACAACAGTCTGCTAGGGACACTAAAGCTGTCTGATGTGTGCTCCAGGACAGCCACAGAGGTCGGGCTTCCAAGTTCACTGTCACAAGGCTGGCAGTTGTGCGGGCTGAGCCTCCTGACCATCATGAGGCGCCTAAGGACTTCCACACTCCTTGCTCCTCAGTACAGCCTTGAAGTAGGCAGCCCAGAGTCTTCTAACACCCTTTGAGCAGACTACCCAGAGTTGGAGAGGTCACAGTTTCCAAAAGTTTCCAAAATTCAGACAGGTCTGTCTCCCAACCACAGAATACTGAGAATAACCAGCTGCTAACTAATCATATTCATGGCATCTTCCAATATACATGTTTCTTGCGTATTTAATTTCCAAGACATTGTACCTTGACCTATCAAAAATTGAGGTAAACATGATCTACAAGGAAAAACTGGAAAGAACCATCCAGATTCTTAATGGATCAGGCTTAAATAGAAAAGAAATACTTTTGCATTATTTACCTGTTCACATACTCAACCAGTGGCAGTGAATGCTCGAAAAGTCAGGCCCTACTCAATCCAGCCATGCATGATACACAGGTTTATTCCTTTTAAGACATTAAATGAAACTATGAATTAAAAGATATTGAAAGATAGCCTTTTACAGAGAAAGAAAGAAACTTGTTCCTCCTCTAATAACTCCTGCCGTTGGTTTATTCTTTATGCTTCTAAGGTTTTTTAAATTGCTATATTTACCCTCGAAAGTATACAGCAAGCAGATTATGTGTCCATGTAACACACTAACAACTGCTTGAAAGTGTTAATTAGCTTCTTCATATTCCTTATGATTAATAAACTCCAGAGTCCATGTAATCCAGAATATAAGAGCATGTATTATGCAATGCGATGAGGAGGAGAGATGCTGGTCTTTTCCTTTACTGAGAGCCAGGCAGAGATGATGAAGCTGTAACTGTGATGGGGCTGACATTGTGGTTCAGCTGAAAGGCCTCTGTTCTCACAGGTTAAGCAGTTATTTTTACCAGAACAGAGTTGTGAAAATGAGTGACATCATTGTTTTTTTCTGTATTTTCCTGCAGGGATAACACATCTGTCACTACGAATCCAGACAACCAGAAATAGAAAACAGTTTCTAACAATATCAGTTCAGCATTTCTTTATTAGGAATGATCTACCGTGACAGTGACAACTTTTTGTAAGCAGCAGTAGGCAAAGGAGAATATAATTTTAAGGGAAATACTGAGTTACTCACACATAACCTATTCTGCAGTCCCCTTGCCTACCTCCTAAATGTTTGTTTTCAAGGAAACCTATGGGGTACCATACTGGTGATAGAATTCATCGCATAGATTGCATTCCCTTTCATCTTCCTCCTGGCTACCCCTTGATAGTTGGTGATCAGACACACAAATTGTTCTTTGGCTGAACTTATTATTACAACAACCAAATAATAGTCATGGCTGGGAAGTGCAGTTGGTTCGCACAATTCTCATGGCATTAAATTCAAGACCAGCCCTCATAGAAGTGCTAGAAAACACTATCATATGTGGGCAATATGCCTGCCTATGCCATCCCCTATACCACTGTAACTCTATGATTTGCATTGCGTGATGATCCTGTACAAAGCAGAACATTAGGTGCAATACCAAGAGATCCTAATTCTGGACTTGTTTGCATTAGTATAAAATGAATGTGACTCCACTGAAACCAAATGAGTCAAAATCAGTTGACGTCTGAGCAGAGTTTAGCTGAATTTGCGTTCTACTCCACAACTGAGCTAACACAACTGTCCCCCTAGACCCTGTGATTTCTTAAAGCCAAATGGCATGACTTCTCTTCCTAGTGACGAACCAATGCAATTTCCTGACAATTGAGGTTGTTTTTCCTGCGTAAGGAAGTTGAATGATACCAGCTTGATTTATCAAGCCAGTAGCGAGTTGCTGCTTTTATTGTGGGACACCGGATACACACCACTGAACAAGTCAATGTGAGTTCCTCTCTCCTTTCCCTGAAAATGGTCCAAAGACAAAGCAATATGCAAAGAATCACTACTCTCATTGGTAATTTGTGTAAAGGTCATTTGTAATAAAAATTGTTTCAATGTCTTGACACTTCAATGGATTATCTCCTAAGTTCTGCCTTAACATGAAAACTTTAAATAGAAACTTTTGCCTCCATTATATGAAATCAAATGTTTAGTGATATTGATTTGAATACAATCAGAGTGAGAGGCGCAGAGAGAGTAAAACCAGCCAAAAAACAACGGTTTCATTTAAGGACGATTTCATCTCAGACTTCTAAGGTCTTCTTTCCACTTTAAAGAAAAAGACCAACAAAATGCGTATTTGCACATCCACTAAACCGCAAGTGGGTTTTGTTTCTGTACAAAACTTATGTACTATATACATGGAAGTATAGTACATGATTTCTAAATACAATTACATCTTCATTAGAAGTTTTTGTTGGCATGGCTTATTAGTCGAGAGTCCCCAGGGGTGTGATCCCTTCCTGATACAATGTGGCAGCAAAAGGCACATTGGTAGACAAACTGATGCCTGCAAAAGTGTATTTTTGACAGGGCTGGCTGATTCAACATGTGTGTGTACCCGTCTGTGCAGTAAGTTTTGTCAGTATGAATTACGCTCATATATAAGATGAATTTTTCTGCGCAGCATAGCATACAAGTATATTGATATAGACAAAGTCCTCCTAAGAAAGTATCTTAAGATAAGACATTCACAAGGTACTTCAATGCTGCTGAATTGCTCCAGCATACTTTAAGGGGTAGGCTTACTAATACAGACAGACAATCCTAAAATGAAGTCAAATCTTACTATTATTCCCTTATTACCAATGTCAGATCACATGCCCTCTCTAGGAGAATGTCATAAAAGCAGTCCAGTTTTTAACAGAAAAATTCAAGGTGCCTTTAAATAGAAATATTATTCTCATATTGCCTTAAAATAATTTTAGTTAAGCATTTGAAATGTATCCGTGCCTTTGCAAATCCTTTCTGTCTCTTCTGGAAAGCTTGCAAATCTTAATACAGCAGTACAGTAGATGCTGGGCAACCAAATGTACTGCAGCTTCAAAGTATCACACCTTTAAGTACAGTCATCTCCTGATGCAGCCTAAACCTTGTCTGATTCTCACCTTAAAAAAAATGTGAATATGAACACCCAGAAATGTGCAGTAAGAGGTCTTGGAGAAGGTTGCTTGGGTCACCTCACTTCTTTGAGCACATCTCAGTAAAAGTTAAAATATCAGTATGGCCACACAACCTTCACATTCCACAAAAGGTTCTAAAATGTCAGTATGTAGCACTTAAGCATGTCTATTTTCTGTCGTCTTCTGATGCAATGTTACCCTCTAAATACCTTACATGGTCACAAATGCAGGAAGGAAGGATGGCACTATATACTGGTCTGGAATCCAGGCTATATCCTGGCTTTGTGGTAGGATTCCTGTCAATTGGTCTCAGTCCTTTTTTCACACCTGGGCCTGGCCCTCTGCTAATCCACACTGCGTATCTCCTTGTTCACTTCTGGGCTGCCCTCCAGAGAAAAGTCACTAGCTCCTCCCCAGAGGAAACCACAGCACAGGATAGTTCACTCCAGATATGAAGTAGGAAGCTAGGACATGGACCACATCTGGTTTGTCTCCTCTCCACCAGCATCAATCCTTCAACAGCACCCAGCAGGCAGTGCTGTCCTCCTACAAGACCTTTCAGGCCACCTCAGCATACCCAACAGCGTGCAGCCCATGCTCCCTCTGTCATGCTGTTAAAAAGCAATCTGACTTGCTGTGGCAGATACCTTTGAGTATTTGAGTCCTTAGCAAAGAGCACCAAGAAAGGGCAACAATGCAAAGGACCAGATGAATGTCACATCAGACTCAGTGCGGATCCCAGCTGAGTGTGGTACCGCTTAGCTGTCTAAGTTCATTTGCCAGAACCTAGGCAGTGTGAGCGTGAGCTGACCCATATGAACTGGCCCACAGACCAAGGCTTGGTTCCTTGGAGAGAGCAATACAGCATGTGCTAGATCACTCAACCTCTGAGCTTTCACTCCTCATTTGTACAAGAGATAACAATCCCTCTTCTGCCTTTGAACAGTCATAATGCCACTGAACAGCTCACATGTCTAAGGCAATACCATATGCAAACCACTGCCTGTTTCTGTCTCCAACTTCATCTTCAAAATCGAGCCCTGGGCAAAACTGGACTCAAGTCTAAGGGTGGGATTTTTGAGGCAGATGATGTACCATACACTATTGTTATACCCAGTGCAAGTGCAGTGTCCATATCTGTTCAGTAACCTCCACCAGAAGCTGAGGTGGAGAACGAAGTATCTTAAACCATCCCAGGAAGATTTACCAGTGTGGGCCGAACTGGGTCCAAAATCTGCCATGCTATGAATTCTGCAAACTGTGCTGCCCATGTTCTTCCTCTGGCCCTACCTCTAAACATAAAAAGTGCCTGTAAAATGGGTGTAAAATTTAAATAGACCAAGCTAGGTGATTCGTCTTAGCAAATGTTTCTTGTGTTACAAATTTATTGCTCTCAGGGTTCACAGCACCATCACAAATGGCATAAAGACTCCTTTTTCTACCCAGTTAAAAGTGGTGTTACCCTATTGTGTAAAAACTCTTGAAAACACACAATGTACTTGTTAAGAGAAGACAGTTGTGATGTATCTACATTTGCAGGCTTGGAATACAAACTCTCTTTTGTCTTTTAGCATTGTTATTTGAGCTGAATTCTAACATATATCGCAGCTGTTCTCTTGTCAAATTACTGGATTGTGAGACAAAGTCATGATTTTGCACTTCAGGCTCTGAGTAACTGTGAAAGAAAACCTGAATGAAATTAGAAGAGGGAGTGTTAAGTAAATAAGGCCAGTGGCTGAGACTGTACTTCTACAGCGAAACCCCAGCCCCACGTCTTCCATCTAGCTAAGTAGGAAGCAGCTGGCTATTCCTGAAGTGCAATTTCACCAGCACAAATAAGGCCACAAGCTGGACCTTCATTTTGGGCACTTTTAGATACTAATTAATTCTCAATAAAACACCTCAGGAGGATGAGAACTGATGAAAGAAGCTGACTGTGGTCAGAAAATCTGTGTGAAAGAGGAAAGAAAAGGCTGGTAATCCATTTAGAGGAAGGGTGAAGATCCATCTAAACCTGAAGACGTGCAGTTATTTATTCTGAGTATTGTTTTCACAATCAATCTTATTTACAGCGGCTGCTTAAAAAAAA
>VYZM01018199.1:0-29004 GCA_013398915.1 Dromas ardeola
ACCTATATTGGTGCCTGACATATGCATTTTTGCACATTTATATCAATTGTGCTATGATATTTTGTCAAATCTTTTTACTTGGTGTTACTTTTTGGATCTTAAATAATTTTCACAGAATTACAGAAAAAAAAATCTTTTTAAGTCATGCTTCATCTGTGAAATCCATTTTTTCATTAAATATTTAGAAAGTAATTTCAATAAAAATTGACTAATTTAGGTTAACAAAAAATTTCACAGAAAAAGAAAATTAAGCTGTTTCAAGCTCTATGAAACAAAAATGGTTTCAGGGTTTTTTTGTAAATTAATTTTTTTTTCTTGGATTTTTTTTGTTACCAGCTCATCTAAAAATGGCAGTTGATAATAACCATAGAGTGATTATTAGTAAAGATTTCATCATAAAGATTTCACCAGGGCTGTTAATGATGAAAATATTGTGTTTAGTTTTGTACCAGGCAATATTCCCGCTATCAGAACTAGAAACCTACTCTCATTTGATTACTGTTATATAAAATTTAACATATAAACAAGCACACACAGGAACTCTGTCCTCCTTTCCCTCTACCCTCTGCATTCCCACCCCACAATGTCAAAGCTGCTAAAAAGGATCTCCAAGTCTTAGAGAAAAATATTTTCACTTTTTGATCTGGAGATCTTCCTTTTGTCTGGATCTCTGCATAAAAAAAAATAAGCAAAATTGCAGGTGATAGGATGGAAAAGTAACAGAGGGCTCAAGAACCAGGGTCTTTGCCTGACCAGTGAACTGTTTCAGCTGATTAACATCTGTAGCTATAAGAGATACGCTTGTACTCTTTCCCTGTGGGCAGTCCTTTGTAGCTCTACTGCACATCCTCTACATGGATCAGAGAAATTCCTCTTGCATCGAACCAAATCTCTTCCTGGGGCTGAGTGGAACGGTGCTGAAAGTCCAAAAGCAAGCTAGAGTCATTATTTAAAAAAAAAAAAAGGGAACCTAAATGATAACGTGGGTGGTGGTATACTGCCTGGAGGAGTCCTGGGTATGAATTTAGTGAAATCACCGTCTGTGTTGCTTCTGCAAAGGCAATTAAGGTCCCTGGGCACTTACTAGCATAATAAATTCAGGTAACTGGCTTAGATATACAGATCAAATACCTTCCTTCCTATGCTTCAAGTCATTGCACCTCACATGGACAAACATTTGTGTGAAAGAGGCCATTTATTAACTTATGGCTGTGGTGGGAGGATGTTAGATGATGAACACCGATTATGGCAGACTTTGTGTGAGACCCTGCTTGTAGCGAGTTAAGTTGTTGTTAGATAGTCTTTCTCTTGAAGGATTTTTTGTCCTTTTGCTCTCAGTCAAAGAATTTAATCATTTTACCCATATCTCAAGCTTTCTATAGAGTCTTTCCCCCTACCCTCAAAGTTTACAAACCACTGGTTTGGTGGTCCAATGAAAAGGCATTGGCCGTGGTGCGCACATACCAACTTCGACTGAATTATTCAGGCTGGTTAGGAAGCGTAGCCAGTAGACATGGAAGTCTGTTTCAATAAAATGCTTTTTCTGGAAATATTTAACACTCAAAATCCAGTCAACATACAGTGATTTCAGTTCCCTTCTGGGTGAACTCAAAGTGCCCCTTTGGACCAAGCAAACTTCAAATGGCTTGAGGACTCTCTGAGGAGCAAACCTTGCGTTTCCTCTTTTGTTGTCTGACTACTTGTGCTGGGTTAGAAGCACTGAGCCTAGTTCAGATGAACTGACTGTTTATCTGAAAAATACACTGTTGTTAAGCCTGATACCCCAATATTGATGCCCTACCACCCCCAGTTATCTGTCTTTCCTGCCTTTCTCAGCAGGGGGCTCCTCTACTACTGCCACTGACCCAGTCCATCACCCCCCACCCATGCACAGACCAAGAAGACTCTGGCTGTCCGGAGGGATTCTAAGTTACCCTCAAGTCATCTGATAGCCAAACGTCAGCACACTTCTCATGTGACAGTGCAGATGGCTTTGAGGCATTTCTGCTTTAAAAACAGTAAGAGAAAGAGATGTTTGGTAGCAGGACATTTTCAGTAAAGGCCTCCTGATTCTACCAATGTACACAAGCTTTAGCTAGGGAGACCATGAAGCTGAGTTTAGGATTTTGTTCTTTTAAAGTTGTGAGCCCCTTTGTTGTCTTTGGGCCAGTTTTAGAATTTATATTTAGCAAAGTATGTAGTTATTGCTATGTGCTTCTGTCTTGGCTAGCTGAATTTTATTTAGCAATGTCTGTACAATAAAATTCTCACAGCTCAAACTCATTGAGATATTCATGTTTATGCATGAATTTAGGAATGACTACCAGTGGGGTTTGGTTTGAATAGTCACTATTGAGCAACACTGTAAAACAGCCAAGATATGGGCACCAAACACTGGTATGTATAAATTCAAAGCCATTTTAGAAAATGATCTCTGTAACTGTTGTCTCACCTTTACTGACTGTAAAAATGAGAATGGTAACATTTGCCCATGGCAACTAGTGTTTTGAATATTAATTTATATTTGTAAAGCACTTCAATTACATAAGTTACTCTTAATTCAGGACACCATTTGACCATGAACGTGCAAATACACATAATCCTGTATTTTTACAGCTAGCAAAAAGATGGAGTCAAGGAAACCTTTCTTTCTAAAATACATGAATTTGCTTTCATCAGCCAACAGCAAGCTGTGTTGAGATTCCACTTGTCATTTCATTTTGATCTGGACAAGAATATGTTTTGAATATGTCTTGTGATTTCCTTCTAGATAAAACACTCCACCCAATGCATATCATAATTTCTCCTGTAGTATTTTTCAATAAAACCTGTTTTCTATGTGAAGAAAAATGTGCTCTTTTGTTCTTTCCCCTTTGCCTCCCCAGTGCATAGTTTGGGATTGGGATTCCAACGGAAAGCATGACTTCATTGGAGAATTTAGCTCAACTTTCAAGGAAATGCGGGGAGCTATGGAAGGAAGACAGGTAAGTGGAAACCACTCAAGCAATCTCAATTTGTAAGCTTTGTAGAGCAGTGTTCCTCGGACAATCCTGTAATAAAGCAAGTGAGATTGCCTCATCATCTCCTGGGAGTTTAGTTGTTGTGTTGATCTCTCCTGTAGGTTTTACTGTTATCTGGACACAGTAGTCTGAAAACACAAAATGCAGCCTTTCCTGTACTTTGTGCTGCGTTCATTGCTGCCAGCTCTAACTTGAACCCATCATGATGAAACTAATCAGTTTCCTAAATATCTCATGAATTACGGTCCTAAGGGAAAATGAAATTGTTAGCTTATTAATAATTTCACTTCTTTATGGCAGCCTGATCTTTTCAAATTGAATTTGATGGTTATTATTGAATATGATAAATGATTTGGCATATCTAATTCTAGAAATTGTCATTTCCTATTATTACTTACTCCTGAAGGTGTTAGTTTTGATAAATTCTCTGATGGGTAGTTAAAAATGTTGGTTTTCTAATCTGATGATAATTTGTATTCACTGCTTCATGGTCATCTCAAAACCAAACAGAAACGCCTAATAAGCTTTAGTTGGGCTTCACATTAAGGTTCTGTTTATAATGTGTTAAAGAAAGCTAACAGAGTCAAAAGGTGTTTAATAAATGGTAAGCAGTTAGGTTATTCCATAAATCAAGAAGTTTTTATGATTCTTCTGGATCTTCTATTGACGTTCTTAGAGCAACCTAGAGTTTAGCAAATGTTGCTTATGTATGTAAAATACTGTTGATACATATCAGTCATCTATTAGCCCATTATAAATAACTTCTAAACAAAACCTGAGTGTAAACAAGCCCCTGTTTCGTTCTCTCACAGTCAAATTAAGTCAGAGGATCAGGACCCACTTATAACGGGCTGAATTTTTGCAGCTTTTACAGCACTTACATGAATTTGTACCTGCCAAAGCTTAAACCAAACTGAATTTGAGTGGAAAGAAAACCTACCTAAAGAGGGAAACAGATCCCAGAGTGAATAACATTAACAAGGCCAGTGATGTGACAACACTTCAATTTTGTATACAAATACCTGTGACTGGGAAAGGGACTGTGTGAGAGTGGTAACGGGTGTGTATTTCCAAAGTAAATGTCTTCAAAATAGCGTCACAGTCCTTCCCAAACAGACAGCTTGTTGGCCAAGACAAGAGACTTGCAGTCCGGAGTATCAGGAATGGCTGTGAAGGGTAAACTATATATTCTTTATTTTGATGAAGAAAGAGTGTGCGCTTTGCATCCTCAGCTAGCAAAAAGGATGGTTCCTCTTTCAGAGGCACAAGAAGTTAGTACAGCCATTTGTCAATTCTTGTTCTAGATTGATGCTGCAGTATCAGAGTGCCATCCAGGAGTGTTTTAATGTTGCACAATGCTTTAAGTGCCTGAACCTTTGTCTTGCTAAGGGCTTGCCGTTTGCGATTTGGCAGGCTGTCTTTCACTTGTAACATTGCAATCTACTTTTCATTGCATAAGTGCAGCTTTTCTCCTCTGCACACCTGAGCCATTGTGGCATTATTTCTTCCTTGTTGCTCTCATTCTGTTGTTATTGTTACTCATTCTGTGGGCACGCACCTGCATAACCCAATGCTGTTTTTATAGGCGGCTCTCATGGGACGCAATTGCCATCAGTGAGAATCAATCCTTCTCCCCCCTGCTGTTTTCTAATCCTTGCTTTGTACTCTAGAATAGAGGAAAACAAGATTTAGTAGATACGATAGTAGGTAATAGTCATTTAAGTGGCTAATAAATATTGCCAAAAAAATATACATGCACATGCTAGATGGCTTTTGCATCTCATGAAAGCAGGCTTCAATCAGCACTAATAGCATGATAGGCAATAACAAGCAGTAGGGAGTTTGATCAGATCCTGGTGAAAACAGTATAGTTATTATAGAAAAAGTATTGTGGGGGATCACACGCTGTACAGGAGGGGTCATTTGTGTGGGAGAACATGGCACTTGTCACTTGGCTGGAGACAGACAGCAATTTCCCTTTCTCTTTCTCTCTCTCTCTCTGTTCCTCGCTCCCTCATCCTATCTCCTTTTTCTCTATTCTCCAAAAATAACTATTGCTGCTAAAGGCAATATATGCCATTAGCTGTGGACCCCATAAATGCATCACAGTTTATCTCAACATCCTTTGTGCAACATTAAGTAATGTGATTAGCATTTATCAGTTTTTTCTTTAGTTTTATTATCCCCCCCAAAAAAGCATGTGCAATGGAGTGTTTACTATAAATAAAGGTGGTTTAGTAAACCTTGAGGGAATGGCAGAGGAGGAGGAAGGTGGTTTGCCTTCAAGTGGATGTATTGCTAGGTATTTCTAATAAGGAAGACCACATCAGAGAAATATAATTATGTGTGGGTGAGGAGATTAGTAGGTTAGACATAGTCCTTCGTTCCTAGAGGAGAATTTTCATAGCCTCCGACCAGCAAATGTTCTGTTCTCTATGTAGTACTCCTTTTAGTCAGAGGACTAAAACTGACAGCTATCCTTCAGCCCATAGCACCACAACAGGGAGCTGTGATGAGGACCAAAACCTGGAATTTACTCTCAGATGCCGTGGAAGCCAGTGTAAAGAGCAGAACTCAGGTCTGATATCCCTGTTTGAGTCGCTAAGGAGACAGAGTAAAACTTCTTATTCTGGTTATATTTTCTTTTGTGCAGTAGACTTTATGGCCAGCTACAGTACATTGCTATAGTTCTGTCAAAAGATAATGAAAAGATAATCAAAACATCCTAGTGATTGTCAACCAGGGTTTTTCACTCTCCAAGGTGTAAGAAATAAGTTTCGGTCCGAATAAAATAAGCTCAGGCAGAATCCTCTGTGAAGCACATTTTTATTCACGTTCTTGCAAGAGTGGGTGACCTAGCAAGTAGGCATGCTTTTGTTTCTTGAAACACGCCTTTTTATTTCCTAATCCCGGCCGAATTTTTCCCTCCCCTGTTTCCCATTGGTTAGGTACTCCAGGGTTCACAGTCTGTCCGGAGCACCTAAAATTCTTCCCTGATGTCCTGCCTCTGTTTACTTCTCTTTATGCTACACCTAAAGGGATTATCTGACTAGTTTATTTCTCTCCTTTTTGGTAAAATTGCTTAATGTCATTAGCTCTGGTTAAATGTTTGACTACCCTTCTAGACACTAATCCGGTATGAATCAGTTTGTCCTTTTGTCTGTGTGATAAGAGATGTTATACAAGCCTTTGCTGGAGCCTCTTTGTCTTAGTCATTCCCTTATCATGTCACCTCTGATGGAAACGGCTTTTCACCTCTGCAAAAGCAATACCTGCCTTTCTTACAAAGGGAACTGGAGAGAACAGGAGGGAAGATTTATCATTGACAGGCGATCTAGAAACTCTCCTTCAGTAGCAGCTGCAAATCTGTACAGTGTTAAAGGAGGTTACGTGGTTACGCCAATGGCACGGCTCTCCCTCTCTGCCCATCATCTGTATTAGTTGGTATCAGCTCCACAAATTGCCATAAAAGGATTAAGCAATAAAGGTGGGAGTAACATAGTAGTTTGTGCTGGTGAGCAGGAAGAACTGTGTGTCTTCTGTGAACTGCTAGTACTTCTCACCATTTCATCAGCTCAGCTCATCTCTGGAGGCGTAAACAAGGATCTTGAAGTTGCCTTTTAATTGTACGTAGTTTATCCTCCAGAAAGCAGAGAGTATTCTGACCCATTCTTCAACTTCCGCTCAGGGAAAATAAAAGTATCTTTTAGCCAATCTATCAACTGCTGTAGAATGACTTGAGATGATCAGAATGGATATGTGTCGCTTGCTTACTTACAGGAGGTGATGGTGCTTCTAAGACTGTTTCAGTTCCATCCCTGAGCTGGGTATTGATTATCCCAAGTTTTGAGTGTCAGCCTCTGACCAGATGAGCTTATAGCTGGCTTGCCTCCACTGTGAGATTTCTTGGCAATTAGTGTTTGAGAACAGGCATCATTTAGATAAATGTTGTGAATCTAGCACTGGCAGCTTGCTAGTGGTTGAACCAGTAGTACATGAGAGAAAAGATTCCTTCTCTGAATGATTGATCACCTGTTTTGATCAGGAGTGGTGTGAGTAGTTTATGAATTTCTTTCCTAAATGTGGCAGGTCCTGGGTGAGATTCACAAGTCTTGAATTATGTCTCCTCAGAGTGACAGTTGCTTCTCAGTGACTGAAAAGACTGAATTCTGAGAAGGCTGGTTGGTCTTTAGTTGGTGGTACAGGTGAAATTAATTCGTGCTGTTTAAGAAGACTTCCTGATCATGAACAACCTTTTCAGTGAAGCAGGATAATAGCTTGGTGTGTGTTTCTGTTCCGTAACTACCTCATTGTCATAAACTGTTATGTTCCGGCACCTAGCCTGTTTTCATACTGATCACCAATAAAAAATGGCACAAAGACATCCTGTTGTTCAAATGCATATCTGAAGCAGGCATTTCTAAATCTTCTATTTAACGTTTTACACCATTCCAGAATTCTTCATTTACTCCTTCACCAGAATCTTGTCACAAGAAAACACAGTAAGAACAAGTCCATCCCTATTTGTGACAGTTATTTTTTAATTAAGTACTAATAAATACTTAGAGTTTATTGTATGCTTAGGCTTTGTTCCAAATAGATGTATAATACATATTTTTAATACTTGTTTATAGTGGCAGTTTTGTAAGGTGTTCTAATACTGATCTACCAAACATTTTAAAACAAGATTGGAAAAGCATGATAAAAATTTAAGGACTATAAAGCTTTATCGTAGTTGAAAGGAGAAATCATCCACTAATGAGAAAAAAGTCACAATTTTTTCAAATGAAGGCAACAAAACCAGAGGGATTTGGGGGAAAAAAATTCATAGAAACATAACCCACCTGGATCCTGATGCAGCACAGGAGTTACGTAAGGGAAAAATCTGTTCCTGTATTACATAAAAATGGACACGTGTGTATACACACACACACAAAAGAAAAAAAACCTGCCGTACTTACTACCTTCACTGACATTCCTACAATTTTGGGGTGTTATTAGTGGGGCAGGGAAGGCTGCTGAGGTGCACAAGGTTGCTGGGGCCTTTATATAGCATGAACTTCTTCCAGAAACCAATCACATGAACATAATGTTCATCAGGCTTAAATAATGTGAGTTGGGTTCCCCCGTTTGTCCAGATATCTGACTACGATCCTAACTCAGGGCCTTCGCATCAGGTTGCTCTTCAGATAACTGAGCATAGATGAGACCTTTAAGCCTTTGGTAATGGGCCAAGGAGTTTATTGACCCCAATGGACAATTCCCTGTCTAGTTTTATCAGGAGACAGGCAAATTCATCCTGGACTGTCTGCAGCACCAGCAGCTGCTGTTGGCCACAGAGAGGGCAACAGAGACCTCCGAGGAGGGTGCAGCCATGTCAGGCACCTGCCACATCCGATTAGGCAATTGTGGTGCAACCTCAGGAGTGGGGATGAGGTGGGGGCCTTGGCTGAGGAGACAAGAAATGCTTTGATTTTCACTTTGTTCCCCAGGTGCAAGTTTTCAGAGGAAACCTCTGATCGTGATTAAAAGCATCTCTTCTCCCATGGTGGATGTCTTTCTGGGACAGAAGGAGGGCAAAAAAACACAACATCCTGTCCTCTTGCCTGAAGGGATAACAGGAATAAACTAGCCTTTCAGGAGCTGCAGATTGCTTAAAAGTGACTTGCTTTTCTTGAGGCATCAGGAAGAGATAATGCGGGATATAATGCTGCCTGCTATCGATTGGGTTTTTTCACCCTGTCCATTAGATCGTGATGCCTCCTTTGTCATTCACAAACTATGCAATTTGTTGCAGCAGCTGTACATGAAGGAACAAGAGAGAAACAAAAGAATTGCAGGGGAGGCAAGAGAACATGCTAATGAAAACCCAAGCTTTGCCATAGCTCTCTAGCCCTTTCCTCACAGGACTACCCAATGTGTGTGCGCAGTGTCCCAAAGAAAGCAACTGCTCTGTATCATGATTTCTCTTGCCTTATGGTACGTGAAACTCTCCTGACACCTTCCTTTCTTTCTCTGAAAACTTGTGCTATTGGTAACCACATACTGTCCAAATTTTGGTTCTACAATGGTTGCCTACATTCAGTCACCTGCACTTACCTTTGCTGGTATGGGTGGTTACACCATTTGTTCCTCTCTCCTGAAGGTTTGGTGAGAGAAGGGGTAAGGATGCTTGGGAAGGCAGCATCCTTCACTGCAGAGTAACGTGTCCCACTGAGCGATCTGTGTCTGCTTATTACAGCAACGAGAGGATTAGGACCTTACAGGTGTCAGCATTAGTTTGTCGACTTTCATTGAAGAATAACTGAATGGAATCTGGTTTACATTCAGAAATTCTCCACATGGTGGTTTAAATTTCAGGGTATCACAAAAACACCAAAGCAGCATAGTCTGGGGGTTCACTACCAACATTTGCAACACTACTTATATTAAATTAACAGGAGATAAAACCAAGTTGCTTTCTGTTTCAGATTCACTCTGGTGTTTGGCAGGGAAAAAGCTCACGTAGCCCAGAGCTGCCAGGCATTTGGAGGAAACGCTAAGTGACTTTCAGAATGATGAATCCAAACTTCACAATGTTTACTGTTAGTGTCAGATTGCAGACTCTTGCATTAGTTTCCTCTCAACTGAAAAGTTAATTTAAGAGACAAAAATGAATCGATAAACAACAATGTCAGATACCAAATCAATACTGGGAATGTAGGAACAGACTGAAAATTGAGCTTGGCCTCACAAAGCAAGCAAAAAATTTCAAATTTTTTCTCGTAAAAAAAAACCCAACTCTGTTCCCTTTAGAAGAGCTGGAGATATGACAAGGCCTGTATAGGGAATTTCCTTCAAATTATGCTTGTCACATCTTCAACTCGATCTGTGGGAATTGCTGAGGTCAGAACTGAATCTTGGTGGATAAGTGAAGATTGAGAGTTTCATGTAAAACAGTCATTGTTTTTTTTAAACCTACCTGTGAATTAGGAAAGGACTTCTCCCTCCTCTCCTCTCCTATTCCCTTCCCTTTATACTATCACATCAACAGATTTAGTAGGTGCAAAATTGTTTTTTCTTTCTGTTTTCCTACTTTCTAGGAATTTGCTAGTCTGTTCTTTCCTTTGCTTTATTATCTACATAGCCAGTGATGTGTTAGTGACTTGCACATGGAATATTTTAATGAGCTTTAGATAGTTGCTGAGAATTGTTATCCATACATCTCAAAATGCATTGCAAAGGTAGGTGAACATTCCTATTTTACAGTTAGCACAGAGAAGCTGAGAGGCTTGCCCCAGGTGCAGATTTTTCTCCCCTGAAGTAGTGTTTTATGCTGCTTTGGTCCTTATATAGTGCAAACTTCTTCCAGAAACCAATTACATGAACATAATGTTCATTAGGCTTAAATAATCCTTTTCCCAAGGAGAGGAATTATGTACATAGTGTAAGGGTTTGTACAGGTTAGGCCTTGTTTCAACATGCACGTTGAAAAGTGTTCATGTTGGAGGATGATAAAATTAAGGAAGTGCACCTTGGATGTTCAGGGGAAAGTAATGAGGTCTCTCCAGTGTAGTTCAATGTCAAAGGCAGGAACACAAATCCTGACTCACATTTTTTCTCTCTATTTGGTATATTACAGCTCCTTTATAATATACAGACAGCACAATTTCTCTGTAGCAATGCTTCCAGTAAGTTTGGAGACAACTGTATGCTAAACCATTTTACTGGACAGCAATGTATCAAGAAGGGAGTGGGCAGTGCTGTTGCCTCACTGCCAGATTGCTTTCCCAAATATGAGCTTATTGCACTCTGGCGTTGTGTCACAGAACACTTTCTTTACTTGGAAAGAAGGGCTTTTATTTCTTAAGCCTGACTGCTTCTCTTGAGCAGAGAAAAAATGTTTATGGAGGATTTTCCCTGAACATGTGGGCCTGTGTCTGCCTGTCTTCTCAGTTGGAAAATTCATTTCACAAGACAAATAATTGAGCTGTAGGCTAACTGGGAGAGCAAGCAGATGTGCTTCCTGCAGTTGGAACATTTTTTTGCCTTTTCGCTTTCTTCACTCTGTCACCTGTCTCCAGTAACACAGTGATGAAAATACTCCTCCTCCTCCTCCCCTGTGCGGAAAAGGTCTCATATTGCTCCAAAGCCATATGTTTTGCATTCCCTTTTTTTGACATTTGACAAAAGCTCTAAGATTGAAATACTTCAGAGACATCCAAATAATTGCTGTTAGGCAGTGTTTTGAAGCTTGATGAAATTGCTGGGGCTGTTCATAAGGTAAAAACAGTTTTACATGCTCAAACGCTTTGCACAGACAGATCCTATATGAACTTCTTCACTATAGATGAAGTATTGCAACGCTTACGAAGGGCTTCACTATAGGCAAAATATTGTAACACTTCAGAATGATGTGTTTCATTTCAAAATGTCATAATAGGGATTTTTAGAGAATAGGTCATCCTTGTTCCTTTTGGAGATATATTCTTTATGTTACCCAACATCAAATGTTTTCTCCCAGCACTTGAAAGCACCTCCCTGAAAGAAAATAGTAATGTTCTTAACTGTATTTAATAACACATTACAGAATCAAATCTGGATTTACAAATGCCAATAGATACTTTCACATAAAAATGTACATTTTACTCCTGCAGTAAGATGCATGAATAATATTGCAGACATTAGAGGTCAGGGTCTGAAAACTTGGCCTTATCAGTCTGCCTGAAACCAGAGGAGGGCAGAACACCTGAAGTGGAAATCAGTAAGACTCTGGGAGACGTTATGATGGGAACAAGACAACATATTTCAGTAACAAGGTAGGGCTATTTTGCTGTAAAATTGACTGTTCATAAAACTGGTCAGAACATTTTCAGAAAAGGGTTTTAATAGATTCTTAGGGATAATTTTCAAATATATCAGTAATTAGCTAACTGCATCTTTGTGCACTTTTTAGTGATTTTCTTAACTTTTTATTTTGCTATTGGCCTTAAAGGAGAAGCTATTGCTTTTTTTCAAGACAGAGCAAGGTGATCTCTGATCCGAACTTCTCCAGTCCTGAGTTTAATACAACACACCAGGGTTACTGCGTAGGCAGTTTTGTACTTAATACAGTGCATCAGGTTGCTCCCTCCAGTATTTTCATTTGTATTTAGTTCCCTCTTTTTTTCTCCTCTTAAATAATCTCAAAAATCCTCAGTCTTGCTTATGTAACACCTGAACCTACAAGACTGGAAGACAACACATGTATCTGGATATGTCTTTTAGTGCTGTGTCCACATGTATATGTTCAAAGACAGATGTTTGCCCCGTGCCTTTTTCTATTAAAATCATTCTCTGTATAGTTAATGGTTTTCATTTTTTCTTCTGTGCGCACCATTATTTGATAGGATTTAGTCAACTGTGGAAATCAGACAGTGACATTTTTGTTAATTATTCAATTTGTACATAAATTTTCCTTCGAGTGGTGACTGCTGTTTTTCACAGGTACAATGGGAATGCATTAACCCCAAGTACAAAGCAAAGAAGAAGAATTACAAGAACTCAGGCATCGTCATCCTTAACCAGTGCAAGGTAAATACGTGTTTTGCTTTTTGGCTGTTTCTTTACGAAGCTCTCAGCGATGTATTTTAAAGGTGTTTGGAAACATAGACAACAAAGTGGAACTTCCCATAGAATAGCAATGGAAACTGATCCACTGCAAAAATTAAAGGCAAGGACTTGAATCCCAAAAGCAAGCTGACTGTCCCTAACTCTCCTCTTTCATTTCTCTTGCCCTATCCCTGCTGTTGTGCAATGGAGTAGGCAGTACTAAACTTTTACACCTACAAGCTTACCAATTGGCCTTTTGTGTGTTTCTCTTCTAATCCTTCCATCATTTCTACAAAATTGCTCGTTTGTCATAAACCAACAGCAAAATTTCCACTGACTTCCCACTGAGAAGAAGCAGAGCTTGGTTGTACTTTTGATGCAAATTTCCTTTCTGTAATTTTAGAATTTTGGTATTTTCTCTGTTTACATTTTTCTTTCTGTCTCGAACTATATTTAATGCTTTTGTCCTTTACCTTATTTTCAGTTGGTCCCTTTCCTCCTTCCAATTTACTTTTTTCAGGCAGTTCTTTGAT
Source organism: Dromas ardeola (assembly GCA_013398915.1). NCBI lineage: Eukaryota > Metazoa > Chordata > Aves > Charadriiformes > Dromadidae > Dromas > Dromas ardeola. Next base: position 13,124 of record VYZM01018199.1, read on the forward strand.
GTTTTAGCAGTACACAGCTAATTTAAATATCTTGCTTTCTTGTCTGCAGATCCACAAGATGCATTCTTTCTTAGATTATATCATGGGAGGCTGCCAAATACAGTTTACAGTAAGTGTCTTACTTCTCTAACTTGTTTTAATGAAAGGGAATCCCCTTAGATACTGATTCATTACTTTCACAGAGAAATGATTCTTTCATGCCATTCCTCGGTAAATTATTAAGGTCTTCTTGCAAAATGTATTAAGCCTAGAAAATAAAACTATGCTAATGCAGTAAGACTTTTCTTGCACATACTGATACTTTTATGTTTTGCAGCAATGACAATCACACTGCAAAAAGTAAAGACAACTTCATGCAGGGCTGAGAAGCTAAGCTGGTGCAGTCCCGCCAGTTCCATCTGAGCTACACCCAGTCCCAAAAGCTGGAGAACTTAAATAGCCCCTGTGACAGTGCTGACTGGCCTTTGTCTTTTGAGCCTCAGATTGTTTACAAGAATTTTAAATAAATTCCCTTGCTGGGACTGTGTCCCAGGGGGGAATTTCATCTTACCTGCCTTTAGCCTCTTAAATGTTAGATGTCCTGTTCATCAATCCTATGGGCAGTCTTCCTTTCCAGAAGGAGTCGTGCATTGAAGCAAGTTATTCCCCCTCTAATGGTGCCATACAGAAAGTCATAGGCAGAGAGAGAGTGCAGCCAGGGGCCTCTCTCTGTCAGTCTGGGGTAAATGCTGGGGTAAATGGGTAAATGCTGATGTTTCATACCTCAGCCACAGCTACCAACAGTAAGATGGCACTACAGGGGGACAAAGTTGTAATTTAGAGCGAATTCAGAAGCAATTCAGCTCAAGGAACAGGGGATAAAATGATTTGCAGAGCTCTCCATAAAGGGAAATACAATATTTTGCATTTCCAAATAATCATTTTTAGAAACATTAAATGCTGTGTGGTTTTGATCCTTTCTTTTTCTTTTATTTTTTTTTTTTTCATTTTGAATCTGGAAAATAACATAACATAACATAACATAACATAGCATAGCATAGCATAGCATAGCATAGCATAGCATAGCATAAAATAAAGGTAGTTCCCATAGCATAGGAATACAGATCGTGGCTCAGTTCCAGTCTGGTTTATGTGACTTCATGCCAGTTACAGGGGTAAAATCTAATGCTCCAAGGAAATACTCTTCTGGGGATCTTTTCTTTTCCTGTAGCACCGTGCCTTGTTTCTGCTCCCAGGCATCAAGAATCCAACATTGGATGCTACTGAAATGTTCCATTTCACTTTTTGCAGACAAGCCTTCATTTTCCAAAATGATTTAACAAAAAAAAGAAAGATTTTTTTTGTCCCAACAGAAAATTCCAGCACCAGCAGCAGCTATAAACAGTAATGGGTTGTCTCTTTGTGTACAAATCAGCTTTTTGAGGTGTAAAAGATGCACTTTGCCAGTACACCCTGCAAACTCATTGAATAACAGACCGAACTGAGGACCCTATTTCTGTTTTTGAAAGAAATACCTACTGTAGTGGGCAAAGATCTTTATAGTTGTCTTTTCTCAAGCAAAGCATCCCGTGTAATTGCCTCTCCACCTTACCCAGCTTCTTCTTCTGTTATCCCCACATGCCTGCAATGCCCATTTCTCCTCCAAATCTGTAACTCACCAATCCCTAGAAACTCCTTTAATTTATCTTTCCTGACATTTCCTCCCTAAAAATATGACTGGAAGAACTCAACTATCAGATGTGTTCAAGGTCATTAGCAGAAAGACAGTAATGTCTTTAAGAAATATTTAAAAGCCTTTTCTAATCAGGGCGGGTGCTTAAGCACATGCAAAGACTGGTTAATATGCATTTCCCACAACTCTAGCTCAAGCATAGGAGCACTGTAACCATTAGAAAGCATCTAGGGATATACATATTATAATGTTACAGCTGTGCTTTCCAAAGTCTTTTTGATTCCTCCTTAATGTTTTCCGATGGAAGAGTGAGTCCTTACACAGGGTCGTGCAATTTATTTGCCTTTATTTGCTTGTTGCAGATTTCCTATTAGTAGGCTGTGAACCACAAGTTGAAAACTGCTGTGTTAGACTGTGTTAAAATGGACAGTATTAATTCTACTATATTTTGCTATTTTAATATTTCATTTTGCTGAAAAGAAATAAAACCATTGATAACAGGAGACTTAGGTAAATTCACCTGCAAGGACGGGCAGTGAGGACATGGAGGAAATGAAAGATCTATTATACTGTGAACTGCAGGGATCCCTGAATTGTTGATGACCTCAGTGGTAAATCCACCAGCTACAGTATTGTGTAAACTCATCTCTGTCAGTTTTCAGTTCACTACCCTATGTGGACTCAGGGGAAGCCATTGTGGATGTCTCTGTGCCTATAGCTCTGTTCATGCATAACCTAGTGGTTCTTCTTCAAGATTGTCACAAGCTGATTCTCCGCGTATTTCAATTCCTCCTGCCTTAGTTGCACCAATCCCCGGTGCTGATAGCACAGACTGGTTGTGAGATGTGTTGCTGTTTCCAGAAACGTATCAGAGATTCTCTGGTGGGCACTGAAACAAAAGGTTGCAGCCTACAGGGGAGATATTCAATGCTTCCTTGCTTTCTGCACACATCGTATAATCTCTTTTTCACATAGTCCTTTTTCACATAGGTTAATTCAGACCACTGAAATAAAGGAGGCCTATTCCTTCCACCTTCCCAGATTTCCATTTCTTTTAGGTGGAATGGATCTGGAATTGTTTGAAACTCTCCTGGTATATGTATTGTTGTTGTTGTCTTAACATTAATGACATTTCTATTGAGTTTGTGCTGTTTGCAGGCAGTATGAAACAACTGTGATTTGAAAGGGCACTTGCTGAGGGAGGGAAACTCGGATGCCAAGCATGCATTTGATAACAAAAAGCTGTAGTATGATGTACCTGCTAATTTAAGGCACTAATGAAGGCTTTGGTAACATCATGCTGTGTGTTCTTGGGATACTTTGTACGTCTATTGTAAGAACCTAGTTTGTAGTTAATGTCTCTGAAAAACGAAAGTAAACTTTTCCTTCACTTTAAACCCATTTATTAAGAAGCTTTCATCTATAGAGGTCAATAGCGCTGATTCCAGTCCGCTATTTTTATGCACTGCTTATTGCAAAATGCTGTATCTCTTATCAGACAGTGTTCCCTGCCGCAGAAGAAATGTTCAGAAGTTGGAAGTGCAGATGGGTCTGTAGTCAGAAGATATTTTCATCACTTTAGGAAATACAGCAGAGAGGATGTGTAACATGCATAAAAGGAACTGTAATAGAAAGATATATTGGACAGATTCTCTCTGAGACAGGTCACGGTATTGGGCAGGCCGATTCGTTACTGACAGATCTAGCAGGAGGTCCAAGCTATGTAGGATGTTTCCAGTGCGATGAAAATCACCCTTTTACAAGGCTGAGGAAAAAAAAAGTACTAAGAGTGTAGTTATTGCTATGTTATGCTCTTATTTAGCTGTGGGAAGACGACTGGTACATTGGAACTGATACATTTAAAGATATACTGATAAAAATCAAATGTGCACACTGTAGGAAAGATTCCTACTTTGCTGCCCACAAGATTAGCTCTGTTGTGATATTAGCCTAACTTCTGTGATATGTTAGCTTAGTTTTACAAATCCTATCCTTATTTGCACAAGACCTTGGTACTGCTGGGTAATGCTAAAAAAGCAGAGCTCTGCGTTGTTATTTTGGAATCGTGGCAAGTAACAGTGGTCATCTTTCTTAAAAGTCCTACCCTTGGGAGTCAAACAGAGATTTGGGTCAAAGTCAAGCACACTACATCCAAGTCAAATATTCATAAAAGCTTCATCATAGGAAATTAGGATCTTTTTTGCTTATCAGCAGGTCTACTACAAGGACCATTTCCGAAAAGGAAGCTCATTCTGGGGTGGGTTTTTTTCTTTCCCCAACACTAGGAACAGACTTTTTTCTAAGATCATGAAACCCACTGCTTATTCCAACACTGTGCTCTTCTTTTCAGTTAAAAAGCCTTTAGCTGTGAGTAACAGCCATGAAGGAAGGCTTGTCCAATTCTGTCTGATATGTCACTTGAGTCTTGTTAACGTCTGTTTTGAGATTATCAGTAAAAATGCCTACTTTTAACAATTTTACAGGAATGCCCTTTGTTTATCACACAGGGGCATTTTTGCACTTTCTATAATCAGAACAAAAAATGAAGGTTAAATTAATGGCAGAGAAAATGCACATCTTTTTAAGTAAATATGTACACCTTGTCTAAGATTTTTTTAAAATAAGCGTCCCAAAATTTAACTAATCCATACAAGTACCTATGGATTTACTTTAGGTTCCACAAACCACGGCTGTTTCTTTCTTCCTTAGTTATGTACATGTATGCAAGTGAGAACATGAGAGGTATCCCATTGATTTATTCAAGTTAAATCAAACCACCATTTTCAGAAAATGATCTATGTGGAAAACAACAGACTCACTGCTTCAGTGCATGAACAGTGAGTAGGGAAGCAGAGGTGAAAGATTACTTTATTTGCAAGCCAAATCAAGCTCTTATCTCCTGACTGACATGTGGGGAGGGGCGGGGGGGTTCATAGTTGATCAAGGGAGCAAAAATGCATTTCCAAGCTAACTAGAGCTCCATGAAAAATATTTTTCTTCAGTCAAGAGTTAGAGGTGGAAAATCAGAAACGGTGGGAAAAAGCCATGTTGGGTTGACCCACTATGACTTTGCCCTTTTAGTTTTTAGCTACAAAAACTAAGTTTCAGGAGGACTGTGTCATTTTTTTTAAGGGAGAATGTTTCATTTTCATTTTATAGCTGCATAAAATAGCCTTCCCCGTGCCAAGTGGATGCTTCAGCTGGGGAAGTAGCACACCACAGAGGCAAGCTGAGACTTCAGAGTTCTTTTTGCAGCCTTCAGGAAGGCCTTTACCTGTCAACTGCACTGTAAAACTGAAAACTGACCTCTGTGCATTTGTCTATTGAATATCCAGGTATAACAGTTTTTTTGGAGGAAGAGGTCATTGGACAAAATCATAAAGAAATTTTTAAGTAGCTTTGTTCCCTCTGTGACACCCTTTGGGTTTCTTGTTGCTTCTTTTAGGAATTCCTAGAAAGCAGCATCACAAATTCAGAAGAGGGCTTTCTGGTCCATGACAGTCATATCACAGGAAGATGCATGCCAGAGAATATCTTCAGTGAGAAATATAAAGAGCATTTAAAAAGGGCGAAATTAATTTTAAGTGGATTGATTAATATTTGCTGTTGCATTGAATGCTTCCCATAATCTTCTCTAAGACTTTTCAACACAAAAATCCATGCAGGATTTTTATCCTGCAGCTCATCTTTAAGCTTGCTATCATCTATGAAATTTGGAGGGTTAATTATTTAATGCTTAGGTGTTTTGGAGGTAAAAAATACCAGAAAGGCAATATCTGCTATTATTGCTACAGCCACAGTAAGTTTTAAAATAGCTAAGAAATGTCTGTAACTGGAGTTTTAATTTATAGTTTTAGTAGGACTTTTAACTCTCTCGGGACATTTGTGCTGCACAGCTTTTATGTCCTGAACATCACCTGAACTGGAATAATTTAATTAAGTATGACAACCTAGAGATAGTTAATTTCATTCATCTGTATTAAAACATGATTTTCCACACAGAATAATAATGAAGTTCATTTTTTTTCCCAATTGTGCCATTTTCGTTTTATTATCTCTTATTTTATAAGCTGTCATTTACTTTTAGACATATTTATCAATACTATCCTAATTCAAATTTGATGAAGTACGCTGTAAAATGACCTTTGCTTTAAGGCTGCAATCTCTGCAGAAAACTCTTTCTGGTAAAGATACGTGGTTGGTGTGGGCATCCTTATGCCCAGAATTGCTCCACAACATATCGACTTTTCTTCTTTTCCAGGTAGCTATAGATTTCACTGCATCAAATGGCGATCCTAGGAACAGCTGCTCACTGCACTACATCCACCCCTATCAACCCAATGAGTACTTGAAAGCATTGGTAGCTGTTGGGGAGATTTGCCAAGACTATGACAGGTAAATAACCACATTTGATAACACAATTGTCTTTAGAAAGTGTTTTCACAGCGTGAAATCAATGACTGCCTGCTGCCGGCTGCAGCAGCTCCATGTTTAGTCACTTAAGAGAAATAAATGACTGCACGTCAGAAAGATTAGTCTACCTTAGCACCCTTTTGAGAGTGACAGTGGGTTTAGATCAGCTTCACGGTAATGAAAGTCCCGGTTCTTGGCTGTTTGGCTGACATGTGTGTTAAGTTTCAGGTTTGTATTCGCATGCCGAAATTGCATGTTTGAGTGGATTTTTCATGTGCGTTAAACTTGAAGCCTGTTTTGCAGATGCTAATAGCATCCTTTCTGATACACTTGGGAGTCTGCTTCTGTCCCATCCTACAGAAAAGTGTTCCTCAAATGTTGTGTTGGAAACTGAATTTGTAGTTGCCTAAACTGCTTACTGGCCATGTCTATTCTTAGACGTAAATGTGTGGTCTTTTTCAGTGTTCTCCTGACCTGTCGAATATTACAGTCTCTTCTAAAAGAAATATTAAAAGATAGTGATAATGTGTGCACACAACTTGCATTTAAATAAATAAAAAAATGCAAGTAATTGGGCCAAATATGCTTTGATTACATTATGTACTTCTGTTGCTTTCAAATAGGCTGCCTGCTTCTATCAAATTAATTGCCCATTATTAATCTAATTGCCAAGTGCATTTCCTTTAAATGTTCTTTCTTTGTCGGTGAGACATAGCATCTTACACAATTATTCTTTCTAATCTTTGCACATGTAATAGACATCCACCCACCACTTTGCCATATGTAAATACTAGATCTCAAAAAAAAAAAAGGTGTTTCCAGTCAAATTTGAATTATACTTTCTATATAAATTGTGGAGTGATTTAATACTGTGGTTTGCATGTTACATGTCGCATATACCAATTAGCCTGCTCAGAGGCGCTTCCATTTGCATGGTAATGCAATGTCTTCTCAAAGAAGAATGAGGAAAATACTGCCCTGATACAATTTCTGTAAGAATTTGATGGTCAAACTTGGTCAATATGTCTGAGAAAATTAATATTTTATTGTAAGTGAACTGATAATTCCTCGGTGATCATCCAGTAATTTAATAATTACTAGCAATAATTTAGAGGATTAATATACTTCAAAATAGGGAAAGGAGTAAAAAGGGATGGTTTATGCACACAGATTTTTTTATTTTGTCACATAAGGTATATTTTTTAAGAAAATGAAGTAGTTAAGTGGCACAGTCCCTCCTGTATGGAGATATTAATCCCAAATCAGGATTATTCTCTCAATATAGCATATTCCAATCAGTACAAAAAATAATCGCCAGTCATTTTTTAAATGAAATCATCAGCATCATTCAGTTCTATTGTGCTGCCGAAAATGCCTATTGATGCTAATCAGCACAACTAAAGTTGTATGAGCTACGGACTAGGGCTGAACAAAAGCCAGAATTTATTTTCCCAGGGAAATGTCACCTTTCTGGCATGTGTTTGACCTATACATGCTCTCAAGTTGTGACACTATAAATACCTTCCCATGGGCAACTTGATTCAACATGGTCAGTGCTTTCCAATCAAAATGTCAAGTGAGGACCTTTTCTTTATACTTGCACATTTTGAATCCAGCAAACTGGAAATGAAAACTTATAATTTCTCTAAAGAATAAAAGAAATTACGAGGAGCAAATCTTCACACAAAACCATCTACAGGTTCCATATAGGAGGGGGTTTTGTGGTTAAGTGCAGCATTGAGATGCCTGAGCATATATGACCTATAAAGCAAATCTTCTCTATATACAATTTAAAAAAAAAAAAAAAATTCAAATTCAGTAAAAATTCAGTGTAGCACACATCCATAACTGCTCCAGTGAGCCCAGCTGTGCTTCAAATACTGGAGTAGGATTTCTGTTTCCAGGTTAAGATCAGCCAGAAGTGAAAAGAAAGGGACCTGCTGAACCTAAGGGCTCTTTAGAGCAGAGGGTCACCATTTGCACAGGCGCATGTCTTTAGTAAGATTAAAATATGAGACACCAAAGATGGCAGTGTTCTTACCTGAAGTTTTATGGTTTGTACCCATCAATTATTGCAAATAGGCAGAACTGGCTAATTTCCATCCAAACCAAGGAAAACTGAGTGATTTTCTTTGGGTCTCAGGATTAATGTATTTACATCAAATGAAAGAATAGTTGGAATAAATTGCAATGGTTTTTGGATTCCAGTAGCACAGCTGTTGAATGTTAAGTACTTTTGCTACACTTATATACCAAAAGACCGCTTTTTTATATTTAAAAAAAAACCAAACCTATGGCTATTACTTAAAATATTTCTGTAATTAGAAACATTCAAATTTATTTGTAATTTGGGTGGAATTGGATTGGCAAGTAATATATAGAGAGAATACACTCAAAATTCAGAGTTTTCTTTTATATACTCTAGTTAGTTCTGTCAATCAAGCCAAATCTTCTCACAATTTAGGTTTCTGTACATATCAGCCTAATATAATGTATCCCTAAGTAATTAATGCCCCAGATAAGTGCTGCCTCACATCCCTTGATACAGTGGAATAATCCCTGCTCATCCAAAAGCCCATTTATCTGTATGGTTCAGAGATTCCTGAAACAGTTAAATGAATAGCACCATTCTGCATAGTTAAGCATGAAAGAATAAGATTCATTCTTTCATCAGTGATATTCAGAGAATGAGAAATAGACTTTGGTTATTACCCTGGTTGTAGAAATGCTGCAGTCCTGTAGGAATAGGCCAATCTGATAATGGTATGGGAAATGGAAGAGCTGTTCACCTGCACAAAAGACTTAATACTTTATCTATATGGTGGAATTGTTTCAGGCTATAACAACATTTGTCATAAGAGAGAAGTTTGTATGTGATATAATCAGTGGCTAAGCAACAGACGCAATGGATCATAAAGGAAGGAGAAACATTCATTAGTTTTAAGGAACTAGGCTTTAAAATGTAGTTAGAAATACTGGAAAGGGGAAAACACATTAAAAACTTATTGTTGTAAATATTTGGTAAAATAAGCAGATAGCTTCATGGAGAAGAATTTATTTTAAGATAAATGACTCATGAATGTTTAAAGATGACATCATGAAGCAATAAGTGAGAAATATATATTTCCATTTAAACTTTTCATAAGCTTTCTTTTGTATTAAGAATTATATCACTGGTCTAATTTTGCCTTGAAATTGAGCAAGGCTACTCCACCTTTTTGTAGCACAGAGAAACAGATGAAAATGATGAAAAATCATTGGGCACTGAAGTGTTTATTATTAAAAGGACTTGCTTCTGTATCATTCCATATTTATTCTTTACCTCAGTAATTTCAGCATTGAATCCTCTGGATCAGAAGTCAAATCAAGCGGTTTCTGATGACCAGCAATATCAGCCTAGCCAGGATCCTGAAAAATCAGTTGATCACTACCAAATGTGCATATACTCCCTCTAGGTGTTTTGAACAATGAGTTAGCAAAATATACATAGCTCTCTATGCACTATGGCTGGCTTAGGACTTCTAACCTTCATCAACTCTGAACAATGGTTTTGGCCACCCTTTTGGTTTGGAACCTGGTGGAGACCCCTTCAAGAGAATGTTCTCTCCAAAGGATAGACGGCAGGTGTCTCTATGGCTAACGCTTACCCATGCAGTAAAAAAAAATTATTTCTCTTGTATGCTGTTTTATAGCTTCCCTCTCTGCAGAGCAAAGCCATAAGTCACAATAACAACAGTGTACACAGTTTATTAAAATGGTTGGTCCTTTGATCTTAGTGATTTTTTTACCATGCTGGAACACAACCAGCTAGCCATGAGTGTAGCTCATCTTTCATTCTGCAGTGATTGCTGTCTCTAGCAAAGGAAAAAGGGCTGGAATGGGACTGTAAATAGCTTGTTTGTAAGGATGAATGCTGTTACATGCATACAATGTTAAAGGCTGAAATACTTCCTAAATGATCTTACATTATTACAGGTTTTGATGATGATATTGTGAGTGAAGCCCCTGGCAGGACTTCCAAATCTTCTCCTCAGTTTGAAATCTGATTTCTGCAGTTAGTAGGTTTCCTTTCTCTTCGGATTATTAAGAATCTCATTATATTACATTAAATATTTATCTTTGCATTAAAACCGCTATTCTGATTCAGCAAGATACTAGACCTTATTATCTAATCCCATTGGATTCAGTCTGACTCAAGCAAACACTGAAGTATTATGCAAAATATAGATGGCACTGAGATGGATTTATGAGTTTTACTGAATATAAACTTTATTGTTAATCAATCGACCCACACCCAACTGTTCAGTGCCTCCTATATACCTGGATGATCTTTATGATTAATTTTTACACATAGTTTTATATTTGTGCATACATTCACTGTTTTTCGCTGGATTAATAAAAAGTGCTTACAAAAATGCGTGAGAATCAGCTTTTGTGTAGTCAAATCAATACTCATAACTTGAAAAAGATAAAGGGTAGACATATTTTGTTAAATACTTTTAAGCACTTTTTGCATTGGATATTTGCTGAACTCCCCATTCTTAATGGGCCATCCCTGTTCTGATCTACGCACTCAACTCACAATTCCGTGTGTTTGACCACATTGTTTTGTAAAATGGTGTCATAAAGTTGGTCTTCGCTCAGTTTGTATTCAAAATCTATTTCAAAAAGTAGTTCTTAATTATTTTAAATCTCTATCTCTGTTTATTCACTCTTAAAGATATTGCAGATTTTTTTTTTTTTTTTATTTCCAAGAGCCCTTGAAACACATGGAAGATAAATTCTGTTTCCTGACACTGATGTCCTTTTTCATTTAGGCAAATAACCTCCTTAACTCTAAATACTCAGGTAGCTTCTTAAAACTGACATTTAGACTGAGATCATATGCTAACAAATAAACTACTTGTGTAAAACACACTTGTCTAGCAACCTCCCCAAAGGCCACTAATGAGCAAAGAGTACATTATTCCTGCAAGGTCCAGAAATTATTTATGTGTAGAGCTCTGTAAAATACTTAACAGTGAAAATTTAAAAACTGGGCCACATTCCACAAAAGATAAGTAAGCCCTGAAGTCAGTCTGAGTTTCAACATTAGCTTCTGCAATCAATGAATTGCAGCAGTAGCTGACTAGATACAAAAATTCCTCTTTATGATTTCTTCTTCAGTGTTTTAGTGTGCATTCACTCTGATTGAAAACCATATATAAAACCTTCCGTCCCTCATGCAATAAAGTTCACTTGAAAATGAAGAAGGGAAAAAATTAAATGAGAAAATAAAAAGACCAGAGCTCCCAGTCCATCCCTTTCAGTGTAGACCTAAGAAAGGAAAAAACTTAAGAACAGTCAGTCAAACTAAGTTAGATGAAAGGTCCTTCTGTCCCAGAAACACATTTCCTGAGGTACCCAGCAGAGGGCGGTTAGGGAGGAGAAAGAGGACAAGGTATGTATAATGCAGTACATGTTATGGAAGTCATATATAAATCAATGCGATTGGTCATAAATACAAAGATCAGTTACTTAAATGATGTGATTTGGATTGAGGCTCTAAGTGGAAAAGAGATCCCAGAATTTACACCTTGAAGTCTGCTTTATTAATTAGAGCCTCATTCCCAAGAATTACTTAACAGGTCATTCATCCTGAAGCTATGTCTGGGTTTGTGGATGAAGACTCAGAGAATTACCTTGGCTGGAGGGGTCTGTGCTAAATACCTTGAGGTAATTTTGCCAGACACAAGGAAAAAAGCAGTAACTTGCTTTGGTTGAGATAGTAGTATAATGGTAGTTCATTAAAACCGGGGTGAAAGAAACATGCCTAGAATAACTGGCACTATATGCGACATTAAATATTTCATGAAATCGCTACGTAGAGCTATAGATGTTAAAATTTAATCTTTCCATGCAGGTCAATAAATAAAAATATGCTTAATTATTAAGCATCTCTCTTTATCACTTTAATTACAGAAACAACCTTTCTGGAGGCTGTTAAGCAAAAAAGCTGATTTGCATATCTAAACAAGTTTAAAAACCATGGGGGAAAAGACATGAATCTTTTTATTTAGTGCTTTAAGAGGAAAAAATTTGCAGAGACGTACAACTGAAGAAAAATAGAAAAACAGTAACCTGTACAGAAAAACTTGTAGCTTATGTTTATCAATAAGCTCAGGTGTGGGTAAACATATTCTGAAGTGTTTGGATAACCCAGGACTAGATCTGCACAGGAAAAAAGGAATTGCTAATACTTTTAATCAACAAACCAGATTGAAAATCCTTGTATTTAACTGTTGAGGACCTAGGCTGGCACAATTACATAATATATACATAATATACATAATATAAACACGTTTAGTATTTGCCTTTGCAGAACCCATATTTGTAGACTGCTGCCACACAGGGGTTTCTACAATCACTATTCTTTGTCCCAAGAATCAGTATAGGAGAATGAGTTTAGTACAACAACTGTGTTGAGAAGGTGACTTCATAATAGTTTCTTTTGCATGTGTACGTACATACATACATACATATTTTTGTGTGTGTGTATATATAAGTATATATCTGCTGGCCCTCTATCTGGGCAGGTACGGTCAAGTCTTACAGCTCTGCTTTTTCCCTTACCAAGTTTTCATCTTTCTGTCCTTTTTACGCCACCTCTTCTTCCAGGAACTCAGTTCGTATGTCAGTAGAGCAGTCACAAGCAGTCCCTTCCAAGTTTCTTAGCAAAACAACTGCTTCCTCTCTGTGCTTTTCAGAGACCTCTGCTGCATTCTGTCAGTTGGTAGATACATCAAAATCTGAACCTTCTGCAGGGCTTTTCTATGCAGTCTTTACTATTTTTCAATTCAGCTTGGAATCTCCTCTGAGGAAGAGCTTTGTTCTGTGTAGCAGTTGACACTTCTCTGGGACTATGCAAACTGGTACCGCTGGGATTTCTCTGTCAGCATTTCTTTCTGAAGAGAATGACTTGAAGTATAAAACCCTACAAACTTTATTTGAAATTTCCTATCACCTACTGCTGTAAAGACTAGACATCTGTGTAAATAAATAAGTATTAATAAACAAATAAGCATAAATAAAGGAATTAGCAATTTATCTTGCCATTTCACTGATGCCATCTGATACTGATCTGGTACATCTTTAGTCAATGCAAACATTTCCACAATTTCAGAAGCGTGAATTTCCTCCTTGCATTGTTAAGGTTATAATTATTCTAGTCATCCACTCCATTATATTAGCATATAGCTGAGAAGAAAATTATTCCCATTTGGAAACCTATCCGTCCATCTTCTCATGCAAGTTTCCTCCTTTACAGAAAGTGGACACCTTTTGCCTGAGTCGACCTTAACGGGACAAATTGCTCTCAGTTAAAGCTAGGCAATTCTTGTGAATTAGGTTCCACTTACTATCTTACAATCCCCTCCAAATTATTGTGAAATTAACCTTGATCAGAGATTCCAAATCAGCAGGTGAAGAGAGGGTAGTAGCCCATTTCCTCCTGCATATTCAGTGATGCCTAGCTGAATGTTTAATCATCAGTGCATTTCACTTACAATTTTGCTCTACTTGTTTTGATAGTGTTCTTCATTTTGACTTAATGTCATTTTGATTTTGGTAAAATTACATCAACAGCTCATTTGGTCACATTAAATCACAATATAATCTCTATAATGGTTTTATCCCGCTCATCCTAGAAAGCTCATTTGTATCTTGAGAGCATTTGATGAGAAATTCCTCTCCCAGCACCTCCCTGCATACATATGCCAACACAGTCCTGTATTTCTCTCTTCCCAGCACACCCCATATAGATAGATATTTTCTGACAGAAAATTGTTGCAAAGGAAGGCCTCCGACCAACCCTTTCCACTGTAATGTGTAAAAAAAGGACAAAATTATGTGCATACATAGCAAAGCTTTTGTTTTGTGGTTGCTTAGTGCAGTGCACCCCAAAACTTGTGTTTGAAGAAGGCTGGGCCCCACCACTGTTCGGTTTGGGGTTCTTCACGATCTGCGTGTTACGTGATGGAATTCAGCCTGCTACCTGCAGGCTTCAAGTCACGTCAAGTCATGTCAAGCCATCTTCAAGTCATGTCAAGTTTTAAACATCTGAGATTACAGTCTGTGTGAGAATGACCTTTTCAGTGATGGTACAGTTTTCCATATATGATCCCACAGATATGCCAATTCACCATAGAGTTCAGGTTTTGGAAGGTACAAGCACATATATGCAACCCCTTAAAAGACATAGGACTGCCTGGAAACCGCCTGGATTTAAGAAGTTAAATATAACTTGCTGTAGCCTCTTGCAGCATCCCCTTCCCTAGTTTATTCCCAGTTATAAAGTGCCATTTCTTTTTCAAGGTACATTTTACTGAATTGGGTCATTCATGTAGGTATAAATCAGGTCATTGCAATTTATTTGTCATCTTGCAGGGAAGCTTGACATTTTATCTCACCTTCCTGAGTATGCCATTTTATTAGGCTATCCTTCTAGCAAGTGATATATCTCACTGCCATTTCATTTTGCTTAACCTACTCCTCCCCCAAGCTCTGATGCCTTTTTTTTTCCTGTGGGTATTTACCTTTTGCGTCTAGGGATTTACGAGTTCACTTGATATTTTTACCCTGCAGAGCTTCTTTTGCAATTCTTTTAATGGTAAGAAGGGGAAGTTTAAATCCATTGTACCTGGATTCAGCTTTGTTAGTTATTTCATGAGTTGATGCCTTTCGGTTGTTAGCTTCGGGGAATTTGTATTCCCCTGCTTCATTAATTATTTCCCTCGCAGGTGAGACAGGCATTCCCTCATATTCTTGAAACCCAATTACACGACAGTATCTATTTCTCAGTATTCAGCAGATTCCAGCTCCCCTAAGGTGACTAAGAGCTGTAATTAAAGATAGCAAACGAATTTTAATGTCAGGTTTTTGCACATGATTGTGTGGCATCTCTGTCTGCGACAGACCAAACAATGTAGCTGTTGCAGTGATTTACCATTGATTTGCATGCTCCCAGCTCTCTTTTGTAACAAAGATGTATGATAATCAGTTTATTCCTGCTGCTCCATTAAAAATCACGGAGCATTATGGACTAGATGCCAAGCCTTGTTAGGTACAGTGCGGATTTGATTAAACACGCAGTAACCTGGCCAAAACCAGAGATGTGGTTGTATCGAACCAGGCACAACCACACAGTGAATATGTGGTGACAGTGTAGTGGTCCCCCAGAGAAGAACACAGATTCGGGGGAGAAAACATTGCTGCTGCTGAACTGTTACAGTCTTTCTGACTCTGGCTGGGGCAGGCTGAGAACTGGACCACAGCCCGGCCCATCCTGGAGGAGCACAGGTGGCTGTGCAAGACTGCAAAGGGTGAAGTGGATGGGCTCTGGTCCCTTCCACTTAAATGGTTTTATTTAGCCCTATTCGATCATACAGATCATGTCCTTTATTTACCTAGCTGTGCTTGCAAAGCAGGAACTGAAAATGTTTAAATATTTCAGATGATTTCTGTATTTTCTTTGGAACTGCTGCTAATTCCTGTAAGCTGTTATGATTCAGAATTTACTGGCATCAAGCCCTTCTCAGATAAGTACTAAATAATACACTCAGGAACATGATTCATTCATATGCTTTAGAAAAGAAACACTTAATTCAGCTCATATTCTTCCAGTTCACTCCCTGAACATGAAAGATTACAATTTTAATTGAGTTTAGAGATTACTTTATTTTGTTTGTGGCATTTGTTGTTTTCTCCTTTTTCTTTTCCTTTCCCCTTTTCTCTCTCTCTTTTCCCTCTTCCTCTCCCC
>VYZM01018199.1:29046-63784 GCA_013398915.1 Dromas ardeola
CAGACACTCCCATTTTATTTTTCCAATTTGAAACTTCCTTCTAACAGAGGAAAAATATCTGATTTTATCTTGGGAAAAGTATGTAGATCAGATTCACAGTCTATTCTTTTAAGATTGGAATTGAAAATGAAAGGCACAGTAATTGATTTTGCTACATCCAGCGTAGTACTTTAAAAATAACTCCCTGGTAATTCTGATTCGACCCAAAACCAAAATTACAAGTGACAGCTTAATATCCAGGGATTCTACTCAGGTATATTCCTTGCAAGAATTTCAAAGAGCTGTAAATTTAAGATACTTGATCATTTGAAACCAAAAATGGGTCCTTAGTGTTTCTTTCCCCCCTGGCCCCCCACCCCATGTTTCTTTCTTTTCCCTCCATTCACTGCATCATTAGTGCTACTATGTTGTTCCAGCATAAAGGGAGCAGGTTTTCATCCTGGGGCTCTGCAAGGTCAGCTCAGTAGCATCCCTGCTAATTGCTGCACTGACTTCAGGAGCTTAAAGGTAAGCATATCTATAGCTACATACCAAAGGGCTTTCATGAGCACCAGTAAAATGAGTCCCAAACAACCTGTGTAAGTGGCTAGCTAGAAGTTCATCTTTGAGAATGACTAAATGGCATATAGAACGAATTAGGCCTTCCACTCCCCTACATTTACTCCATACAATTATGAATTTGGATTCTCAATTTAGATATTAAAAAGCAACTAATTCTCAGAGAACATTGTCCTGGCAGCTCTTGTTTTCCTTTCCAAATACAAGTATTGCCACGCTGGTGAATATCTAGCTCTGTCTCCAGCATTGTCTATGCCAGCAGCTTCAGAGGAAGTTGCAAAAGACTTTCTAATGTCTGAGTAATTATTTTCACCCAGTGGAAGAGTTTCATCTGAATTCTCCTAGGAATAGCAAATCCTTCTCAGAATAAAGCTGAACTCCAGGTTTCAATGGTACTACATGTCAGAGGGCACCAGTGGCTAATGAGACAAGATTTTAAAACGTTCTTTATTTTGTCTCTTTATCTTTATTTTAAACATATTCCTTACCTTCCAGTAACACTAGGCTTTCTAGTGAAACAGAAAAAGATATCATTATCTGTATCACTTACTAATTTACAAAACCTTACTATTTCCTCTATTCATCTCTTCTCCTGCCTGTGCAGTACAGCTCACTGAAAGCTCTCTCCTCTCTGCCTCTATTAACGTATTGATTTGTCATTGCACTTCCTCTGTTTCCACTAGATAGCTTGAAGGATGGGTGACTAAAACTGAGCAATGTTCCAAAAGGATAATATGGGATATTTTGAGAATTTATTTTCTAATGTGTGTTATGTTGTAGCTGAGGGACTTTTCTCTAACTGGTTGTACACCTGTTTAGAAGACTGCAGTATTGGAGTCCTGACAGTTCCTTTTTGTGTGCATTAATTTACATTTGCCAATATGAACACTGAACCTGAACCCTCCCCCTGATTTTACCTTTAGCGTATAACCTAGATCTGCTCAGTCTTGGGTATCTTTCAGTAATATATGCCTGTTTGACTGGAAAAAGTACCAGAAGCAGCATATACATCTATGCTTGCATGACCACTCATGGCCCTTATATAACCAGGTATAAAAGTCAAAGTCTGATGCTTTTGCTTTTTTGATCTTATTTTGATCTTATACCAAGTTTTGCTATTTTGATCTTATTTTGATCTTATACCAAGTTTTAATCTTCAAGGGAACTTATGTAAACCAAAGAACACTATAAAATGTGAAGTAGACATGACAGAGTAATTTTGTAAAGATTCTACCGAGCCACGATCCTCTTTTTCTTACTTGATTTTGTAAAATTCGGGTTTTATAGAACCAGCTTGTTTTTCCACTTCTGTGTTTCTCTCCTGTCCCTTTAGCAATCTGTCTCCAGCAGGACAGTGCAGGCAGTTTCCTTGCCTGTGCCAAGGACTCTCTGGCTAGGTTTAAACAAAACAGGTCAAAGATCCTGTTGTGGCCTGAAGCCAAGGACATGACACTGCCCATGTCCTTGTATCTCAGCTTTCCTCCTCCCAGCACAAACTGGTGATACCCAAACTGCCATTTGGGAGCAGTCTCAAGCACTGCTGTCCCCAGCACTGTCCCTGGGATGTCTCTGGGGGCTGCTGGTTGGCAGGAGCCAGCACTATGCCAGGGAGGGTGCAAACAGACCACATCTATAGCCACATCCCAGTGCTTCAGCCAGGGTCCCAGGCCTATTTGCTGGTATAAATGAAGCACAAATGCCTGAGCAAGCAACACAAAGGAAAAGAAAGCTGGTTCTCACTTTTTTTGTGTGTGTGTGAGTTTAAATGACAAAGGGAGAAAAGTCATTAGAGCAGATCCCTTTCCTACTGAAATGCCAGGTTAGGAAACAGGGCTGGAGTCTCTGAGGCATGCAATTCACCCTTGAGGCAGGAGGAAACCTTGTTTTAATTTTCTGACTGTAGTTTCAGTCCCTGGATGGCCTAACCCTTGACATAGCTTCCAGAAGATGAGAAGCTGCTCTGCTTTCTGCTGCAAGCTGCCGTCATAGCCCTGGGTCTGGTAAAGCAGCTCTGTCACACCTCTATACCATAAGGGCTTGTCCTGGAAGCGAGAGAATCCTTGCCTGCCCTTCTGGGTCGCTTTTTCCCTGCTGTGTCTCAGTAGTGCAAGATAAGCAGAATGAGGGCAGCAGGCCCAGCTGCTGGTTTTTTTCTCATATGACAAAGTGCCGGGTGGATGGGAAGACTAGAGAGGGTTATTTTGTAGAATAGCACTAAGCCATTAAACTCCATACTTACTAAAGAGCAAGACCTTTATATTAGCTAAACACCTTGTTTTGTGTGACAGGAGGAAAAGTATTGCTTACATTAAAATTTTATTTTATGCTGAAAGCTGTCAGCCACAAATTTTGAAGTGTGGTCAGGAAATAACATGATTATCTTTTTTATGCAAGGGATGTCATGAGTGATAATCAGAAGGTTCCCTTCTTACCTTAAAAAACAAGCTCTGGGAGCACGTGAAAGTTAATTCCTTGGTCCCAGCAGCTTGTATGTACCTAAATTCTAGAGGTATGTACCTAAATTCTAAAAAATGAGGAGCTTCCTAAGGAGAGCATGGAGCTATTCTGAGCGAGGCAAGAGAAAGTATTAAGCACAGGAGCAGACCCCAAGATACCCCTCCTCTCTAGTGTTCATGCACTTCCCTCTAAAAAGCAGCCACATGGAATCCCATCTTGAGGGTGTACATGATCAAGCTTTACTCTTTCACTAGGCAATGGTAGCAATAACTAGCACTTGCTCAAAAAGGAGATTCAGACATAAAGGCAGGTGTCCTGACTGCGATGGTAAGGTATTCTGAGTGCAGAATAACAGTGAGGGCTGTGCCACTCTGTGACTGGGAACGTGGGAGTCTCACCACCAGAAGGAGAATCCAGGCTGCTGGAGGTATCACTTAGTGCTGTCTCTGAATTGCTGCAGAGCAGAAGATGGAGCTGCAGATACGAGAGTGCCTACACTTGTTTACACTTGAGAAACATTGCAGTACAAATGCAGGCGCTGTATGGGTTTAGGCATCTCCCAGGTTGTGTAATTGCTGCCAACATCAGATTTTTGGATTGCTTTATTGAACATAGATGCTTACGTTCTACCTAAGTAAAATTCTTTTTTAGTTTTTGTTTGCTCTTGCCCAAAATCAATTAACTTGCAGCTCCACAGGGTTTGATTTTCTAATCCAACCATGCTTAATCATTGGTGTAAAACAAGATTTTTTTCTCCCCTCAGATTCTTTTCTAATAGCTTCTTATTTCTTGCCCTCTAAGTGTGCGTGTGAATTCTCTGCATCTATTTATAAGGGCTTCCCCGCTTCCAGGAGTGTTTAATCAAAGAGAAGGCTATCAGCAGGTGGTTAGCATCAAATGTCAGCAGCTACTTTGTTTCTGACATCTCTTGGAAAAAATGTTTCATTACCATGCAAATGATGTTAGTCTTCCTTTCCAAGATCCATTGTCACACGGTGTAACATATGGTACACAGAACTGTGCTCCCAAGATTTATGCAGCAACTACATTTCGTAGCAGAACAACAGTTGTGAGAGCTAAGCCATCAGATGACAGACAACACTGTTTCCCAATGAGCTGGCAAATATTTCTCTACCTCATGGTGGCAACTATAACTTTGGGGTGGGGGGGACACGACAACTTATTTATGCTTTCTTTTAAACCCTTCCATTTTTCTTTAGCTTGTATCAGAAATACAACGGTGCCTTTCACAGCCTATGCCAGACAGAACAGCCCAGCAGCTCTAAAGAGGTGCCATTATCTTTCTTGACTATGTCCCAGCAGCAAATTATTCACTTGATACTTGGAGTGGCAATGTCTTGAAATACACAAAGAAAATTGAAGCTGCTGGCCTCTCTTGGGAATTTTTGGAAGTGCCAATAATGGTATTAAGAACTCAACTTTTCCAAGGGCCCTGAAAGCAGAATGGACAAACCTATGAGGGGTTTGATTCATCAGAGCACTGGAGTACGGTTCAGTGACTTCAGCAGGGCTTCAGGATGTGTTCCGAGTTAAGCATATGTTTGGGTGAATTGTTAACCTCAAGTGTGTGATCAAGTGCTTTGCTGACTCAGGGACGAGACATTCCTTACAGCTTGTTGTTTTCCACTTTGCCATCTGGGAAGAGGCAGCTTGACAGCATGTGGGCTGTGTGAGACATTACTGCATTTCTGAAAGGGTATTAACAGCCTTGAAGTTTCCAGGTCCTCTGAATCAGGAATTTTTATCTCTACAGATCTAACTGGGGTAGAACAGCCTCACTAAAGTGTCTGAAAGCAAACTGACCACGCCACAGCATTTGCTAGGCTATCAGTCAACCTATTCCAAATTAAAATAATCTCATGTTTTAGTAGAACTACCAAAGATGCAGGTGGAAAGCTTTACAGAACCTGCAGGTTTGGGGGTGTGAAATTGCCCCTTTTGGATATTTTAGGAAGTCCCTTTTGCACCTCAACAACTGTAAGAACCCAAATTTGTAAACACTTTTAATTATAGAGTCATCTGTTCACTACGCCCATTTCTGAGCTGGGGAGCACATCTGTATTTATATGACATAAATGTTGTTACAGGCTGTTAAGGCAACTCACCCTCATGCTGCAGCCAGGTAGTGCAAAAGAGTGGGTAATACAGACCTGTAATTGCATTTTTGGGGGAGAAGTACAAGATATCTTGATTTCTCGGTATGCTCCAAATGATTTTAACTTTGCAAAAATACTAGGGTTTCACCTGAAAAATCTCCCATATCACTCCCCCATCTGGTCAGCACACACCCCTCCATCTCTAATCTGATACCCTTCTAGTCAGCCATGTAACACTCTTGACCTAAAAGCCATTTCTGGACTGTTGTGCTGCTTTGCATTTTTGATGAATAAATGTTTTTTGTAACAAAATGCATTTCTCTGTGGGAACTCTTCTTTTTTTTTCCATTTCTTTTTTTTTTTCCAGTGACAAAATGTTCCCAGCCTTTGGATTTGGAGCAAGGATACCTCCAGAATACAAAGTAGGTGTATAAATGACATTTTCTAGTTTGCTTGTTTTATGAGGCACAAAATAAGAGAGAAATGGTTCAGTGCGGGGCAGGGACTAGGGGTAGCAGCTCCTACTGCTTGTTTTCTTTCATCTGGCTTTCTCACCCAGTGATACCTCACTGAAACCAGAAATCAAGTTTAGGCTTAACACAGTTGTGTTACACCCAAAATATTTCATGGTATTGGCAAAGCTTTGTTAATGGATGCTAGTCCAGTAAGAGAACTGATATTTTGAACAACACTTGCCAAGCATATTTTGAAGCTTTGCAAGCTCTGGTTTGACAGAACACATTTTTGGAAGATGTGGTACAGCGAGCAATCTAGTGTCTATGCTTTATGATGAAGAGATTGAACATCTTCCTGAAAATAAAGACCTTAGAAGAGTTTTGCTCTGTGGCAAACTTTGGTGTCATGGTGGACGTCTTCAATACCAGGAAGAGAAATATAGCAGCATGTATCCATGCTAGAGAGAAGTCTGGTAGGGCTGGAGTGAAGACAGTGGAGTAAAAGAAGGAGCGTCCAACAGAGAAAAACCTAAGAAGAAATAGGCAGAAGTTCAAATCCTGTGTTGCACATGCGGAGGTTGTATGGGCAAAAACTAGTTGAGGATTCTACAACTCAGATACTATCTGGGAAAGAACAACATTGGACTTTTGATCATGCAAGCTTCATCCAGTATCCCTATGTCCCTTGCTCTGGGTTGTGTCTCTCAGCTGTGGCTGCAGCAGGGAGGTGAACACTGGCCAGGTGAGAATAGTTCTGTGCAGAGAGGGATCATGTGTCAACTCAGCATTGTAAAGCATGAATCGCCAGATGAAAAAAAAAGCTACCACTGTGTTCCTCATGGCTTGTAGGTTTGATATCTGCATAAGAATAACAATAGTGTTGAAAAGCAAATGTGATACATGTCTTCCAAACGGGTGTCTAAGGTAAGTCTTAGCAACATTGCCTTCTAAACTAAAAAGCCGTTATAAAAAACTGGACTGTGCCTGGCAAGGTCTTTTGCAGCGCTCTGTTCCTGAAAAGGAACACCAGTGATAAGGCTTTTCCAAAATCAGAGACAGCTTCCAGAACTTTGATACAGATTTTAATGTGGTAAATGCACACAGAACATCTGTGTCTGTTGTGTGTCTGTTCCAACTGCAGCAGCTGACGACCATCTCTGCTATATCAGGGGGAGTGTTTTGGAGAATTAGCATACTGAGCAGCCTCTACCACCAAACACATTAGTGAAACAAAACACACTAGGTACTCCTCAAATGTCCATCCCTTTGCCACCAATATGTGTGTCTCTACCCATGGCTGTATAGCAGTGTTGACTGGATGAGCCGGACTATACATCACAACCAGATTGCTCTTTCAAGCCCAGTACTAGCCACCATTGACAATGCCATGTACTATTGTGATTGTCCTAAACAAAGGTACCAGCCTGGTGGTGTGCCAAGGGCTGGTTATTCCATCATTTGCAAAGTGACCATCGTTGCATGGGAGAAAACTTGCAATTCCTTCAGCTGCAGAGAGCCATACTTATCTAAGGACTGCTTGAAGGAAGATATTACTGTGCTGGCTGAAGTATTTTCACTGGGTTGCTCGTGATGGCAGTAGAACAAAAATCACAGCACAAGACTGCTTCTTTCTCAGCCAAAATAATCAGCTGGTAGAATTGATGCCTCAGGTCACATGAGCATATTGGCAACATACCAGTTTTGTTAGCCCCAAGCAACAAACAGCCTCTTTACCTGATTGTGAGAGCGTATCTCCAGTGTCAGCTGAAAAACACATGTCTTACCAGAAAGTGATTTCAGGGGAACTTTGTAACCAGATATTGCTACAATCACCAACACCAATTGATCTTCTGCTTTGGCAGAACTGATGTTTGGATAATTTCCCGACAAGTGCTCTTAAGAAAGTCAGAGACTTGCACTGAACTTAGTAGCCCATGCATGGATAAAGCATCTTGCCCAGTAGCATGAGCTGCCCTGAAGAGTCCATACGTTACTAACCTCAAAGCAAGAAAATGGATGAATCAGACCTTCAGATTTTGAGAAGTTTAGGAAAAGTAAGGGTAAACTTAAGAAGACAGGGGTACTTCCTTGTGGATTATATATATATGAGTAAACAAAACAAGTCCCAGAGTAAACAGAGATGCAAGTGAGGGACAGAAAAACATCTTTAATCTCCACTATGGAAAATTGTGACAGAAAATGACAAAGACAAAATTACATATCAGCTTACCAATGTAATAAAACTTTGAAGAAGAGAAGAACCACGTTGCAGGGGGAGTAGTCCTTCTGTGCAACAGATGGGGACAAATAATTAGCTTGGTGTCTATCATGGGCACATCCAACTGGAACTGGATTAGGAATTAACTGTCATCTGTGCTATTGTTCAGTCCCTCCCTGTGATACTCTGTGCAGTCCATACAAGTATCTGTCTTCTTAAAATAATCTGTATTAACACTTTAAAGTCCCTGCTTGGCTTTGGCTGCACTTCTAAATTGAAAGATACACCATTTAAGAGTGAAGAGTCAGCCTCATCACGATGCTGATAAATCAAGGCCAATAAATCTGAAAATCCTTCAGTAATTTAGTCTACACCAGTATCATAAAGTTAATTTAAAGCCAACAATGGTTACTGTTTGATGTGGAACACAGCCAAGATGCATAGGAAACAGCGAAAAAACTGATATAATTAAAAGTAATAAAGACTGTAGACAAAAGTGCTCCCAACTTGTCTCCCCTAAGTTCTTATCTTCTGCTGTAAAAATATGGTAACACTATAGACACCACTGCAGATCTCATGCTATTCAAATGTTCTTTTGATGCTTTCAGTCAAAGGTAGTACAAGTCATACATATCTTTTGTTTTATTAAAGAATAGTGGTGTCATACCTGTCATAATTCACATCTTCAAATTTAGGTTGAATCATTACGAGAACGTCTAAGTTCTGGCCTCTTCACATGGATAAAACAGCTTTTCATTTTAATCTAGAGTGCCTGCTTTCAAGTCTTCAGTCCTAATAAGAGGATCTAACCTGCTCATAGCACGTTGGTCTCTGCACACCAGCAGCTGCCCTTTTATTTCTTCCAGCAGACAACAATTTGCTAGAGCTCTGGAAGAAATGACTCCCACTGCCAAGGGTTTCTAAGTAACCATGAGAACCTCCACACAGCTAAAATAACATAGCTTCCTAAAAGTCTTAATGAAAGCTGACCAACGTATGCATGGCAATAACACAGTGGGTGAAGGCCCCAGGTAGGCAGTCTGATAAAAACAGTAGGCAAAGTAAGTGGATCCAGTGGATTCAGGTCTAATTTACGTCATGCTCGGTCACAAGCTGTACAAAAATGAGGCCTGTAACTCGATATTCAGCATGAATCAATGGTAACAATTGCTATTTAGGACTAGCTGGGGGCTGCTGCTTTCAGGCTGGCCAGGAACTTTAAATCTTTTTGCCAAGGTTTCATTGGTGCACTAGCCCACATGAGAGAAAGGCGACCATTTGTGGTGTTACATCAAACCTGTGCCTTGGTTTCACATTGACTTGAGCTCCTGCCAGTAGCCTGGGATGGGTGTTGGAGGGCAGTATCCACCTGTCTGTTTAGTGAGAGTACGGTGTCCTCACATCCTTCTACATTCTACAAGAAAAGCAATGTTTGCTATGCTATTTCCCCATGGAAAAATACACCCTCCATTTTACATTAGCACTTCAGAACAATTGCAGTATCCACCTTTGCAGGCTCTTCATGAATCTCTTGAGGGTGAACCCCTTTAAAAACATGTTTTTATATATGCTTTCTACAGAATTTCCATTTCAAGAGCACACCGCTATGTTATGCTGACTTTATTTTCCCTCATTTCAGCTCCAAATGAAATACTTCAGCTGTTAGCAGAAAAACAGCAGTTTCTTAGTGGCATAAGGAATCTGTGGGAGTGAAGGAAGCAAGACATGCCATATATAACGTTCCTTATCAGTCTAGAGATCTTTCATCCAATATTCGGCAATATGACCTTTTTTCCCCATGCCCTGGCAAGTACATCACCCTGCTCCTTGATCTAAGTAAACCTCTGAGAGCAATATTCCCCACCGGAGTTTCTAACACATGAAACTTGCAGAACGTTGCTGGTTATTCCACAACAGTGTCTCCAACCCATCACTTTTTTTTTTTTTGTAATGAGAAGTATCTGAAAAGTCTGATGTAAAGTGAAGACATGGCAAATAATACGGACTCAGACACTGCTGCAAAAGGTCATGGTGAAGAGGAGGAAAGAAAGTTGAACCACACACACTAATTTCTTAGCAGGCAGAACTCAAAGGAGCTGAAGAACCACAGAGCAGCACAAAACTTACTGTTAAAATGAAAAGAAAGTTAGAATTGTGTCAGCTCCATGACAGGTGTATTGTCAATAATGAAGTGTTCTTTCCTAAAGAAGAATTGCAGGCTGACACCCGAATAGGTTTGAGAGAACTTGCAGTTTGTTTTAAGACAGTCCTGGTTAATTCTGCATTTTTAATGAAAGCTTCATTCCCTGCTAACGCTGGGAAGAGTCGCTGGAGAGAACCTCACAGTAACTGCAGTCTTTACGACCCTAACCTGCACTGTCTGGTTTGCTGGACATATAAGGGACTTGAAGAGTGCTGTGGTCTTTGTGATTCCTGCACTTTGTAGGAGCTTGAAATCAAAAATATGTGCAAACCTGACAAAAAGGAACCAACACAAGGATGTGTAACAGACCAAGGGAAAAAAACAGAATTTGTCACCTTATCCATACAACCTGGATTTAGACATGGAAACTGGGCAGCATGCTCAAAAATCAAGTACAAAGGAAAATAAATGGCCAAGCTTTGCCAAGCAGAAACGTCTACAATGCGGTCTTAGCCAGAGACACAAGCTGTCCAGCTCCCAAACTATTTGATTAATGAGCATTCTGAAAATAATAGCTTTTGAGCGATGTTTTTTTTAAATTTTTTAGTCTTAAGCTTTTGCAAAATATGCAGGCATTCCATATTTAATTTTCAGACTGGCAGTGGCTTAATAGTGTTCAATTTATTCACAGATAAGTGCTCAACATTGTGCATTGCGGCATTTACGCTTGTATGCATCTATTGTTCATGGATTTTTGACAATCTTCATTTAAATTAGTAATAAAGTGCTCCTAAACATGGCTGAATTTGTCAGATTGTTTGTCAAGTAGTTCCAGTACCATCACCATAGAGGTTTCTGGAAAGCTGGAGCTATTTAGGACAGGGAGGTTAATTTAAATGAGTTCAACAATCTAGAGAGGGGGAAAAAAAAGATTAATGATTTTCAGAATTGAGGCATCCATATTCAGCATTTGCAAAATGAATGAAAAACGTGGTTTCTGAGTCAAAGCAGCTTTTTATTTAAAAAAAATGAAGTTCAGTTAGAGTAAAAAGGGTTTAAAAAAATGTGGAGGCCAAAACAGAATAACATGTTTTGATGCAACTTAAATAAAATGCCTTTGTGCAGTCCAAAAGCTTTCCACCAATTTGCTTATGATTTTGTGGGATTTATTTTTTGTCAGATTCCAAGGTAGGGGTTTTGTTTGTGTTTTGAGGTTTCTATCAGAGTCCAGAAGACTTTTTTTTTTAAGGAAATCTGAAAAATTCTCATGAATTGGTAAATTATCCTTTCCTTTCAGCCTTAATTAGAAACCTATTTAGCAAGGGCCATTCTATGAGGGTGAATTTCATTCCATCCCAACATAAGGGAAATAAGTTACCTGCTATCAAGGTGACTTTTCTACTAAGCTGGTCATAAGCATGTGGAAATATGGTTATGATTTCTGCAAGAGTCTCCTGGGGGCCATCACATTGATGGACAACTGCATTTCTGTATGCAGGTGCTTGTCACTGTGTATGTTCAGGCAATGGAGGCATTGTACAGTGGGGAAAAAATATTTTACTATAATCTGCCTCAGCAAAAATACTTTGACCATTTTTTTAGTTGCTGTATCCTCAGAAATGCTGTTGCTATAATCTACATCGCGATGTATGGTAGAGCTATTTATTTTGCTTGTTAAAAACCTTGAAGAAATTACCTGAGAAATAACACATTCCTGGTGCAGGAAGTTCCTGGACAGCTGTGTTTTAATAATCCCGCATCCATGATGGTATCTGCTAAATAATTTATCTGGAGTCCTGCAGAGGGAAAAGATTAATACATAGCCAAGTGCAAGGAAATGTCCTTAGTTAGAGGCTTTGAGTAGCATCAGGTAATGCCACACTGATCATAAGTAATCACCTCTGCAGTCCAGAAT
Source organism: Dromas ardeola (assembly GCA_013398915.1). Lineage (NCBI taxonomy): Eukaryota > Metazoa > Chordata > Aves > Charadriiformes > Dromadidae > Dromas > Dromas ardeola. Next base: position 40,910 of record VYZM01018199.1, read on the forward strand.
TTCTCTCTCCTTTCCCTTTATGGATTGATTTTATGGATTGATTTTAAGAGAGAAGAGAAGGGCTGAGCAGAGGGTCAGCTACATATTTGAAACTTAATCCAGGGTCTGTGGTACAATCATGGTTCTGCCACCACAACGGAGACAGCACAGAGGCAGGCTGAAGCACTGCTGGCTTTACTCACCTGAGTGGAGAATGACTTCTGAGCATTTGGAGAAACTCTGCTTTAAAAATATCTGCTGTTGGCTTGCCTCGGGTGATGATTTCCTGTTTGTGAACCATCACTGAGCTGCTCAAAGAACTTCTCTCCTTCGCATCGTACTTTAAGCTAGTTTAAATTATGATATATTGTTCAGAGAGCATAGGAAACAACCCAATACTTCTGCATTCATTGTGTTTCCTGTCCTGCCTTCAGGATAAATTTTAACACTGTTCTTGGTGAATCAGGATGACAGTGTGTAAGAGCCACCTGCTTTGAGAGAACAGCAGCCATTGCTCAGATGGTATTATTTTGTGGATCATTGTGCACACTTACTAGATTTGGGCTTTCCTTATTGGCCTGAACTGTTGTCTACATCTTTCTTAAATAATAGGCTGGGTGCCATAGCTCTGAACCACATAAATTGTTTGTATAGTGTGATCCTGAAAGAGGTACAGCAACCAAAGCATCCAGCCCATGCTTGCATGTGAGATTAAAATACAGTATTCATAGCTCTGGAAAAGAATTGGGAGACTTCTTTTGCTATAATTTCAAATGCATTTGGAATAAAGAAATAAAATCAGTGAAGAGGCACAGTGTTGGAAGAATCAGCCTGTAATACATATACATGCATCGCCATCCTTGTTGCTCTTGAGATGCAGTTAACACAAAATACAGAAAGCCTAAAGGAAGAAGAAAGGCTATTGAATAACAAAAAAAATCATCAGTGAGTGAAAACTCACATAACCGCTCTTGACAGATGCAATTACCTTTGGCCTGCAGCTGGTCATGAGACTGGCAGATACCAGCTGGGCAAAGTGTGCCAAGAGACGTGCAGAGCAGCCAGACAGAAGGGCTCTGGAGCACCTCTGAAGCGTATCTGACAGCCCTGCTCTTCTGTGTCTGCTCAGCGAGGAACATACATCGTGACTTTCTGCATTATTTTCCATGGCCGAGTAGGGCAGACTGAATGGCCCATGTAGAATCCTTTGTAAGAGGCAACTGATGCTTGGTGTAGACATAGCAAACTCCTGGCTGGGCTGAGCTGGCTGCAGGCTCTTCAGTGATTTTTTGCTTTAGACTTTTCCCATCATGGTAGAAGTCCTTTTTTATTTAACCTCTTAATACGTAACAGTAGGCATCACTGCAGTGAGCAACGCCAGCATATGACGGGGAAATTCAATTTCTCTATGGGAAGCTCTTTTTGGCAGTAAAAATTAGCCAATTTATACCACTTCGCCTTTACAGAAGCTTCTCTGTAATCACATATTTGATCTATGGGTTTATCAGTCATAGACCAATTTCTGTGCTGTGCTGTGAAGTCATCTAAACTAGCAAATACAACAGCAACATCCAAGAAATAAATCTCTTTCTGCAAACAATCCGAGTTCTATTGTACTGGGAGTAAACACATTGCTTTCCATATGTCTAGGACTGTTGGCACTTCTGAAGGACCTACAGAGATCTATAAAGTCTCAAAGGTGTGCAATTGAAGTTAGCTTCATATAAGTGCCTTCATGAATCTGGAACGATATGCTTAAATTCAACTTTAAATTACGCAAATCACCTGCTTAACTCTCAGCCATATCTACTTTTTGCAAACCAAAAAAAATACATATCTATATGTTGTGCATTGCAAAAGAAAAGTTGGGCTTCATGCAAGACAATTGAAGATAAACAGGAGAATTAAGAGACTGAGCTTCAGACCTGAAAAGATTAAAAGGAATCAAGCCTCCTCAGTGATCAAAGAAAGGAGTGAAAAGGAAACTGGATTAAATGCAGGCCAAAACAAAACTTAAAACCAGAAAAGGGCATCTGAAGAAAGTTTCAGTCCCCAAAGATTTGTGTTGTGGATGCAGATCTGTAAGTGACAGACAGCTAGAGGAAGCCTGGGACCTGAGGCTTACATTGCCTTGCATTATTTGTGCATATGGAAGTCTTGTGTTATTTTTCTCAAGCCACTAAAGATACAATGCATTGGGTTTTGTAGGAAATCAGCAACTTTTTATATCCAGAGTAATTTCTCTTAGCAAACACCTCTGTGGTATTTTATCACAGACAGATTGAGAGAGAGAGAGAGAGAGAGAAAGAGAAAGGGATAGTCACTAAATTTGAGGAAAACAAGAGTCTTCAGGTTTTTTCTTATTAATTTTCCCCCAGCTTAATCTAATTTCTTAACCATCTTAGACTTAGACATTTCATACATTTTTATTTCACAGTGGGTCTGGGTTACTGCCTTGATCTCACTGGAGAATATATTATTTACCCAGTAATCCCATGGCCTTCAAATGAGGAACTGGTTCACCCATGGGAATGGAGGATTCAGAAGAGGGCTGAGCTTGTGCTGTCAGTGCTGTACCACAACCTGCTTTCTCTCTCCTGCAATCCGAGATGCGGAGCTAGGGAGAGCTGTCATTTAAATCTCCTCAGCAATAGACCCCTCTTCTGTGCCTGGCATTGATAGCCCATTCCTGACACCATATTTATGTGATTTCTCATGTACTTCGGTGTTTTTTCTTTGTGCTATTTTTTCTTAGTTTTGTTGTTGTTATTGGCAAGTTTGATTCCAGTTTTGTTATTTTGTTTCTGCAGGGAGTTCCAGCTGGGACCATATTTCACACTTAATGGCTGAAAGCTTGAAAGATCTCTGGTTTAACACAGAAAGAATGTAAAGCATGTTTAACCGCAAGTCCTCTTGGAATAATTTTTCTGACTACAGCCTTCTTCTCTTCTTTCCATTTATCTGCAGGTCTCTCATGATTTTGCAATCAATTTCAATGAAGACAACCCAGAATGTGCAGGTAACACATTAGGATGGGCTGCCGCATTTCTGCTGTGTGCAAAATGTTCTTGTATTTTTTATTGTATCCCTTGAGTATTGTTTAAAGTGTTTTTTAAAGAAAGCAGCTGGGAGTTTCAAAACCTGACAGATTCTAAGCCACCAGGCTTAGCTTTAGAAACCTTAGAAAGTGCCACATATTAATTTCCTGAAAAACAGGTCCCTTTGAAAGTACACCATGCTGGACATTCAGCACTTGAACTTCTCCAGATCACTAGCATTTCTGAAAACTAAAGCCTTGGTTTCGCGATTCATTCTAGATCTTCAGCTACAGCAACATCATAGGTTGTGCAGTGGGACATGCAAAAGCAGGATGTGCATTTCTGTGATTAAAGACTCCCTCTGTGTAGAGACAGTTCTTTGGCCAGACCTATAGCATCAGTAGCCTGCTGCAAGTCAGCCCAGTGATGTCCGACACCAAAGGGTCAGGGCAGCAGCTGAGGACTACTGTAGTAGAAGGAAGCATACTTTCATGACAGCAAATGCAGCAGGAGGCTGTTTTAGCACAGCGTAAGATCTTGGTGTGTTCCAGCAACAATCACTAATCCTCGGTAGCCAGAGGCCAGAGTCAAGTTGCAGATCTTGCTGCATGTCTTGTATTTGTAAGTGAGGTCTGCAGTGACTGATGCTGTCTTTCTAGAATCTCCTGCCACAATTCACACATTTCATAAAAGGTGAAAATAACGGGACAACAATCTCTAAACAGTCAACAAGTAATCCCAGACTAACACTTATTTGAGAGTCTTGGTCAGACGATCACTGCTGCCTAAAATCCACAGGTTGTTATTCTTCCTTACCCTTCTGCTACCTTCCAAACACTGAAATTGGTGTTTCAGAACGCTCTTCCTGTTCAGTTTTCTGGCTGCTCCATTCAGCCCTTCTCAGGCTTATCAGCAGCTTGCTTTCAGGCGTAGTCAGTGGAATATATTCAGGATGAGAATTAAGATGCCAAGAAATGAAGTGAGGAAAAGAAGAGAGGACAAGCAATGCAAAGGAAAGAAACATTAAAAGAATTCAGAGTTCATGCATCTTAGATGCAAGACCTCTGGTTTCGGTTCAGTGGGCATTCGTGCTTTGTTGTTGCGCTTGGATTGTTGGACTGCCCCAGACTCTGCAGGTCATATGCTTGAAATGTAATTGGGCATAAGTCCTACAGCTCCTTGATGTGCTCACACAGCTTTTTACATTGGTTCTGTGGAGTTAAAAGAAGCTTAAATTATATGTATGCATCTAGATGTGCCTGTCAGCTTGTGAGCCAGTTTAAAGTGAGATTTTAGTCACACTGAGAGTGGGGGGCTGAGGCGGGGAAGGAAAACAGACCTCAGAATTCTGTCTGGACCACCATGTTTTAAAATTTAGTTAGCTTGCCTGCATCTGAACACAGACACATTGGCATCTACACAGGGCATGATCTGTTTAAAACATCACAGTTAACAATGGTCAGCATTAGGTGACAACATATTATGCATGTAGTCTTCAAGTGTAGCTTTGTTTCCCAGTCTAAATGCAGGACATTTCTGACCTTCTGTGTACATCAGAAAAAAAAAGCCCTAGAACTCTATGCAAAGTACACATTTTTTATTCCCCCTTTGCTGCCTCTTTGAGTCCAAGGCTAATTCTTTTATCATGCTGACATTGTTACAGAATGATTTGTATTGATTGGTACTTGAAAAGGCTGTCTCATCTATATAGTTGGTACTTGAAAAGGCTGTCTCATCTATATAGTGCCAGCAGCAGGTCAGAGGGTGGACAGACAAACCCTCTGCAAGAGCTTACTATCCATACCATGCTATGTATACAAAATAAAATGTAGCAATGGTAATGTGAGGAGGTTAAAAAAAATGGAAGGAGCTGCTCTATGAGCTTTGTGTTGGCTTATGTCACCAAATATTTGTTATGTACTTAAACTTTATTTGGTTCTTTGTATAAGACTCGGTTATCTGATAAGCTAAGCCATCACCTAAAAGGAGTTCTAGGGCTAAGAAGACATTAAAAGATGGTTGCAGCATGAAAGAAGGCCAAGGAGGAAATTTTGCAGCACTCACACATGCATCTATGAGGTATAAAAAGCACTTCTTTGTCCTAAATGATACCATTTAAAATAATATCCACCTGGATGAAAGCAAGAAAAGGAGACAGAACAGAAAATGTGTAGTTTAATCATCTGCTGCAGCTTGCTCATCACCTGCCTGTCATGGATGCTTGAGTATTTTCTACCGCCAATTGTTCTGTGATGTTTCCTAGATGCTCTCACTGTGTTAGGTGACACAGAGAGCAGTAACACCAGCATATCATGTGGAGAGAGGATGCAAGAGTGAGAGGGAGATAAAGTACTTAGTGCCCACACTATTTTTCCTCATAATATTTAGCATACTTGCCAGAAAACAAAGGAAAATTGCAGAAGAGTATCTTGCTTTAAAACCAAGAAACACAGGTTGCATCCAATATAAAAAATATGTGTCTAATTTGCTTTTGAAGAATTAATTCCCTTTCTTTGTGGAAGTAGTGAGCTTTCACTAGCACGAGGTGTGCTAGTGAAGCATCATGCTACATTGAATAAGGACTGTGAATTGATATGAAATGACTGGAATTCATAAAATATGGATATTCTCACCTTTTCTTCCCTGTTACCATTTCCATTCTTGAAATTTTTAATATTTATAGCTTTATATTTAGTAAGTTTATAGTATATTATATTTATAGTCTTATACATAGTATTTAGTCTTTATTGTCTGAGAAAGTGACAGCTTCTAATCTGAATGAATGCTTCCACACATGCACGCATTTTACATGCATCTAAACCCCATATTTATATGCATACACTGTATTTCATCAGAGCTATTGAAAGTGGATCCAATTAAAAATGTTAAGAGTTGAATTGTGAAGAAAAATGCACACTGGCTCTCCCTAAAATAAAGGGGTCCAACAAAATTAAGATACAAAGTAAGCCACTCACATATCCCGTCAGATTTGAATATATAAGGACAGTAGATATTTCTAAAAGATATTCATCTGAGATAGTGAACAAGAAATTACATTTCTAGAACATGTTTCTTTCTAAGATGAAAGCAACTTTCTGACATGAACCAAGCTAAATCTGTGTGGAATGCAGGTAGTAAGGTTTATCTCATATTATTTCAATGCATAAGAAAAAAACTACAGTGTATCTTGTCATCATCTTAGGAAAGATTTATGAGGCCTTCATGCAAGATCAGTAAGTATATGTAATGAAATCTTTAGCAGGTTTAAAATTGGGAGTTAACAAAAGGTCAGTTTTGCAATACGTAATTTAGTCACTGAAATTACCAAGGGAAATTTTGTAACATTACTCTACATTTTAGCCAATCATTGCTATAACTGGAGCGTGTTCTTTTGTCTGTGAGACTGCAGTGGAAAATTATGTTTGCAACTATCTAGTGCAGAGAAGACTGCATTCTCCACCATTTTTTCATAGGAGGTTCAGGTGTACCATTGTAAAGCAATTACAACTCCCTGTGATTTGCTAGCAAATCCAAATCCTGTAAACATGGCTGAGTAAAACCTTATGAGCTTGTCTCAGTGCAAACTGAAACTGGCTTAGGATCTTATTGAAGTCATTTCATTCTTCGGCATCCTTTACAAAGCTCTTCAGTCTATCACTTTAGACCTCTAATCCTTTAGGTCTGGTAAGCTGGGAGCTCTGAATGCAGAGGCTAACGTGCATCACTTCAAGAAATCCTTCTTCTCAGTGACTGAAAATACCAATTTCCATTTTGTGATCTGTCAAGTGTGTCAGCAGAAGTCTGTTCTCCCTGGTCTGGCTATATATCCTGAAATGAAAAAGCCCAAAATAGCTAGTTCTCCATCAAAACTTCTTGACTGAAGCCCATTTTTCTGTAGACTGCAAAGCATCCTGCTGTTTCTTCCAAGATTTCACAGCTTTCGGTCATAGTCTAATTCAACCTGTGAGCAATTATGCAAATTCACCCTGAAAAATTATTCTCTCAACACAGGGGAGTCAGGTCTTTGAAAAGATGTTGAATTCCTTGACAGCTCTAGGTTGTAAGTACAAAGGGCAAAGTCGTTGGTAACTACCATGATAAACAGAAATAAATATTTATCTGACGAGGGGGAGACAGAAGTGTTGAAGTGTTTTTAATTTGTGTCTACCCTTTTAGCTTCAATCTTAGCTGTTGATCAGGAAGTGATCAATTACACCTTGAACTGAGAAGGATGGAAGCTATTGCATTGCAAGCTGATACCTGGAAAACAGACATTAAAAACTACTGGGAAGGAGAAGCATGGTATAATGAATTATATATTACAAAGTAGATTCAAGGCAGCTAGAGACAGCTTCTCGGAAATTATCTGAAGTTGTTAGTCCTTGCTAATCATGTGATATTTTGTATTTATTCATTAAGACCCTGACTTTTGTTTACATTTGAAACAAGCATGATAGCGGTGATGTGCTCCACATTTATTTGCCTTTTGTGTGGCTTTTCATGACAGGAATACAAGGTGTTGTGGAGGCTTACCAGAGCTGCCTTCCCAAGCTGCAGCTCTATGGGCCAACAAACATTGCTCCCATCATCCAGAAGGTGGCAAAATCAGCATCCGAGGAAACCAATACCAAGGAGGCCTCGGTAAGGGCGTAATGCTGTGTTTGGCTTTTTTCTTGTCTTTTCATGGATTTCTTCTAGGCCATCGAAACAAGGCCTTTTCATGTATGTGCATCATGCCTTCACATTTTTTACTAACTGTCTTCACGGAAGGCAGCTTGAGTCTGTGTCAGCTGGAGCAGTGTATCTCATCTTTATAGCTTTGATAGTCACAACTTCAAACTCTTCCCCCACTGTTTCCTGCTTTTAGAGCTGCTTTACTGTGACACACCCAGTTCTTCACTGTGGAAACATAAATGGCACCACTAAGGTTACAAAAATTTAGGGGCCAAGCCCTAAAGTGTTGATCATATAAGAAGATGAGTTCAAATGTTTCCCTACACAGACTACCCAATTTCAAGTCTCTGGCAGAGGCTGTACTAAAACTTTTTTGTTCAACCAGGGGATGTTTTCCAACCATTCCTTTGAAAACTGTAGTGATGCAGTTTTCAATTTGCTGTTACTGACATGGAGTATCATGTCCCTTTTAGAAATCGGGAGACAAGTCTGTTAGCCTGCATCTGATACAAGACCCATGACAGATTTCTTGGGCTAAAAGACTTTAGCGTAGATCGTGTTTTAAATGTATGCCTTTGAAATGCATTAGGCTTATTTTTCTCCTGCCTTCCAGATAGAATGGGAGAAAGGAAGAATGAAAAAATTGAAGTGAATATGTGAGCGAGTAGGTCTGAAACATTTACAAGAGTAGTGCTGTGGGAGTAAACGATGTGAGAGACAACTTGTATACTGCAGCAAGAAAAATGCCATATAGGAACAGAATAGAGCTGTACATTGGCCTGCATTTCATCACCAGGCCTAGTGCTTTCTCTAAGCTTTCTTCATATGCTGAGCCTTTTTTTTAAGTCCTATTAAGGCAGCAGTTACCAAACATTACTATTCATGAGCCTGGGCTTGTGATTGTCAGGCCACTGCTGTTTCCAGGATCTTGATAGTATTTAGGGTCCAGTCCTAACATACGGAATCGCTGTGTTTGAATTTCCATACCCACCTAACCCTGAGATGGCTCACACTGTTCCCAGTGCTGCCTCTGAACTACTATGTCATATTGAATACGTTGCTTCATTCCTCTAAACCTAAGCTTCCCCTGTTTCTGTTTGAAAAACAAATTAATTTATAGGAGTAATCTTCAAGATTAAGTTTTCTCCCTGCATGTTTTGTTTTATTCATGGCAGGACGTGGTGAACAGAAGACTTTGAGTTTATGTAGCTGCAAATACATAAAATTTAATGATTAGTTTGTCGATATTGCTCACGCAGAGTGACCATATTCTATGTTCTGTTCGTTTATCCTATTAATGCACGTTTGTTAAATGACTCCAGCTGCGTAATAATTCATAAAGGATCCAAGTAAGGGTCACTCTTCCCCATTACCAAGTGAAGATACGTTGCAGCCCATGATCCCAGTTCAGTGGGCTTTGGAGTTTTGGAGAAGAAATGACAAGAGCGCAAAATTGCTTGCTCTCCTTTAGAGAATGAGAAAACCTCTCTTCAGGGCTCTGTATGAAGTGTTTGAAGATGGATATGTTCCTCCCTGCACGTGCCCTTGCGTGCCTCAGGGACCCCATTACTCTGCAGAATGCAGCAGACCTGCCATGGTGTGGTGCTTCTCCCGCAGGCAGCAGTGGGTCACCCTCCAGTTTGCAGACAGCTGCACCCATCCCACTTGCCTGTTAGAAAAGCTCCTCTGCAAAGTGCTGTCATAACCTCCATGACAGCTCGGCTACAGGCTTGTAACGCTTCAATACCCCATTCCTCCCTGCCTCCCACTGGTTCCCAAAGGGAAAAAAAATGTAATCGTAAACTGTCAGCAGAAGTGATTGTGCAGCAGATGGAAAATAGGGCTACTGAGGATCTCAGGACTATTGCAGGCTTCCCAGCCGAAGTCCTGACTCTCCCAGCCCTAGCAGATAGAAGTGCCCTTTTCTACACTGTGCATCCCTCTGCTCCCTCTAGCTCCTGGAAATTACCTGAACTACAGTTAAACTCCAGACGAGGAGAAATTAGTAGCTGAGGTTTGGATGGGAAACGCACTCAGCCTTTGAGTCACTATAAAGGCCCTTTTCTATTTAAAAAAGTCTATGAGTGAGTTACCAGAAACACTTTTATACAGAAAAAGGGCAAGCAGCTTTGGAAGATTAACTAATGATATAATTTTTCGCTTCTTGTCCAACAATTTCAGCAATATTTCATCTTGCTGATTCTGACGGATGGTGTCATCACAGACATGGCTGACACCAGAGAGGCCATTGTCCATGCCTCTCACCTTCCCATGTCAGTCATCATCGTCGGGGTGGGGAACGCCGATTTTAGTGACATGCAGATGCTGGATGGCGATGATGGGATCCTGAGGTCTCCCAAGGGCGAGCCTGTGCTTCGAGACATTGTCCAGTTTGTGCCATTTAGGAACTTCAAACATGTAAGCTGACTCTTCCATCCATTCCGCAGAAGGGTGAATGTATATAACACACAGTGAATGGTCCCTGGGGCTGGGTCTAACTTGGGATGGGCATGAAGTTTTTAGTAAACCTATGGCATTATTGTGTCAGAAACGGAGAAAAAAATGGATACAGAATGAAATGTGCTCCATTTGTGAGATGGTGAGGGTGGGGAAAGAAGGGATGGGGCAGAATCCATGTGCTTCTTGTGGTGCCAGTCCTTACCTCCATTTTCACCCTGATTTTAGTTTGGTTGCCCTCCCTTACTTATTTTTCCTGGTGTCTCTTTTCCATTCTCTTTGCATCTGTTCCATTAGGAGTACGGTATTCTGTTTTCCACCCCTTAATTTCCACAGGCAGCTGAAATGGCTGTGGATTTGTACTCACAGTGTTCCCCAGGAAGCTGTTTCCTTATTGAAATTTAGGTTCCTAGGTTCTCAAAGGCAGGACTATCCACCCACAGCATCCTGGTTGCCTCCAAACCCTTTACCCAAATTCTGTACAAGAAAAAATCCAAGGAAGTGCTATTACTAAGAGCCTCCCTGTGCCCTCAGCCAGCTGTTCCTGTTCCAATGTGGTGTAGGAGACACTCTGTGAGAGAGGAAAGGAGAGACCCAGCACTAAATTGCCAAATTTGAAATAATCCCTGGGCCATGTACTTTCCTCCTCAGTCACCTGCCCTACATTGCAGCATCTGCCCCAGGGACGTTTTCAGCAGCTGGGTAGAAACAGCGTCCACCCACAGAAGGAGCTTTCCCGCACACAGCCGGGTTTTTCAGGGGCCTTTTCCTCTGTATGAAGGCGTGAAATGGCCATTTTGTTCCTACGCAATACTGATCACATCCCTTTCCCTCTGTTTTTCCATATTTCTCTCCCTTCCTTCCCCTCGTTCCTTCTGTTATATTTAAGTGGTTCTCCGGACTGTTTTTTTGCTCAACCGTGTCTAGGGAGGATATCCTCGATATTTGATTTGAAATTTCTTTACTGCACAGCATAACTGACTCATTCTCCTCATGAGATTGCCCTTTCCAATCTGCTCTCATACACTAGGGATCCTTAGATTTGAACTTGTCACACAGAAGTTTTCAATTCTGGATTGGTTTTGCTCTGCATACGGGTTTGCAGTGCTTACATTTCTTTAGTTTTTCTAGGCTTTTTGTTACCACAGGAGACTTCTTTCTTTTTGCTACTTCCAAAATAACCTTCATTTTATTTTCCTCAGGAGTTATTCTTTTTTCTCTCTTCAAAATACAATTCTACCATATTTGTCTTAGATCTAGACACACTTCTTGCTGTCGCAAACCCTACTGAGGAGTAAGAGAAACAGACTTGTTCCTCTTTTCCCTCTACCTTTCTGTAAAGAATGGATCCTCATACAAGGTAAAACTCACCTCGTGTTATAAGCCTGGTGACACCATGCCAAATGGCTGCAGATTTGCCACTGAATTGTAGATACATACATTTCTATGTTGACAGCGCCACTCAACCACCTGTTTGCTGAAATAAAGTATGAGCTCAACCTGCTCATAGCCCACAATTCTCCTTCATCAGATCGTCACAAGTGCGTAGTGCTGCACTGTACTCTATTGTAAAAGTGTCGAGAGGCAAGTTATCGAGAGGCAAGTTATTTATGGGCTAGTGCTAGACCTACTTTCAATTAGTTGAAAATATGTTCCGCAAGGAACTGGCACAGCCAGCTGCATTTGTTATTTTTAGTTTCACTTTGTGATTTTCTAACAAAGTTGAAATCATCCTTGATTGAATAGATTAACACTGACAGTTGCAGTTCTGGGCACTGAATATATTGTGCCTCTGGTGTTAACTTGTGAGCGATTCTATGTGTGATTTTAATTGCTAGCATTGGTCAAATGGCATGCGTTTTCAGCTGGTTTTGATTAACTTCCCCAGTACTAGGAGAGGATAGCAATTTTAAAAATTTATTGCCCTTGTTAAATAGTGATATTTTTCTCCCCCTTTCTCTCAGTAGCAGAGATAATATAGAGATAGATCATGTATTTGCTATATCAGAAAAGTCAATATATCTTATGCAACTTGATATTTAGTGTGTTTATTGTGATCTTTCAGCATTTCAACAAATGTCAGTGTAATGGATGAGGGCCCTTAACAATAGCCGCTTCTGGTTGACTTTCTTTATTGTCATATCCCAAATAATCTCCCTCTCTGAACGAAGTGACATTCACAGCTGTCTTGCTTACTTATCCAGAGCACAAACAAAAGACCATGCCTTTTGCATCAACTAGGGAAATAATTTTTCATGGTAGAAATGAGTGTGATGTTTTGATTCAAACTTATTCTTTTCCCCACAGAAAAATACGGATTTAACCCATTTAGACCTTTTTGTTAGATCAGTTCTGATCACACACAAGAATTACCATAAATCAGCATATTACATTTAACAGCTTTAAGTAAAATATGTATTTAGTTTATAATCATATCCCTTTTGTCAATGTACCTTGTGTTTAGTTTTGGTATTTAGGACGTTCAGCTACAAAATAGAAAAAAAAAGTTAAAGGATCTTTTTAGAAAGACTACAAATCAAGTTGTGTAAGATTTATAAATTTCTTTGATGAACTGAGTATTTATTTATGCCTAAATCTGTATTACTTCCACTACTGATGGAAGGAGGGAAGAAAACATTATTTGTGAGCAATTATTTTTTGTTTTGCTGGAACAGTAAACCAAAATTCACTTGGAGTCAACTCAAACAATATTTTTTTTCATTACTACAATTCTCAGGTCAACCTGGAACTCAAAATCTTTTACCTATCCAAAGAGATCAAAAATAATACATCCAAAAGCTGCCCGTGTGAGAAAATTAAAAGGAGTGAGAAGGATGTTGTAAAAATAACCTATAGAGTGAATCTATATTTGTTTTCTAAGTTTGACTTCAGAGAAGGTTCTGATCCTGCATAGCACTCACACAGGCATTTAACATATTTCAATTAGTTACAATTATTCACATACCTAAAACCTCATACCCACTTCAGTGTTTTCCTGGCTCAAGACCCAATGTAGACAGAAATATTTATTGTAGGGTTTTAATCTCCTGCATGAAGTAGTGTATGAGGAGTACTTCAGTAAAGCATCTTACCTTTTTACTCTCGTTTTAAGGAATAGCTTTGAAGCTATCAAAATCATAATAACAATTGTAGTGATTCTTGGCAAATCCTGTAGTTGCAGAGGCTTGATAAAATCAAGGTAACCACTACTATTTAAAAAAATGTCCCATTGTATAGTGAGTGACATATGCAATCCATTACAGGGGAACATAACAAAAAGAAAATATTTCCCTGAACCCAAGTGAATTTCTTCTCTCTATAATTATCACCACTCCAGCAATGTGAGTGTCCTTCACCTGAAACCGTAGAACAGCGATGCTCACAATCACTGAAATGTAGTTGAAGAAAATCACCCGTCTCAGTCCATTCACAGCCATATTTTAAGAGCTGAAATTCTCTGCCTTTAGGATGCAAGATATATTTACTGTGCACAAATCTGATGCCACAGGTAGACTGTATTCCACTCTGCATTGTATTAAATCATAAAGGCTAACAACTGTGACTTAATAGTACATATAATCACAAATGAATGTGGAAAGCACAGCTCTTAATTGCTGCAAGGAGCGATGTTTTACACTATGCATTGTAATTAAAGATTAAGCATGGTGAAGCTATAGAACTGAATCAACAGTCATTTGTAATATAGACCAATTATCATCATAGGGGATTATTTTCCTGCTGCTGGCTGATATGACGGTTGTGTATAAGCCGTCAGTTGAGATCTATTCATTTTGAGGTGTTTATTGCTAGGACGCTCTTCAAGCATAGCAGTTAAACACTGGAGAAAACATTACAGTAAAACATTAATGTATGTTTTGTGTTAAAAACCCAGTGAAGTTAACTCTTACACGGCACTGCTGGACTGGGGCTGGATTTTAGCTCAGAAGTTATGGGGTCTGATTCTTACTTATACAAATGCTGCTTTGCACCATCTGGTCTAGAAGTGAGAGTGCTTTACCACCACAGAAGTAAATAAGGTGCAGGTGGCCTGGACCATCAGACAGGAAGACACCCCTAACCCCAGCTGTGGGATGCTCCTTACTAGAAAGAGCCCCAGGATCAACAGACATCACCGGCATGATGAAACTGTAACGCAACAGTTGTCCATGTTCAGACTGAAGCACAGAGTCAAGCCAGCTAGCCCAGGGCAACACTGTGATGGGCCACGGGTAGCCTGTGAGCCCGTGGGCATGAAAAATGTTTTAGCTTAAGCCTCAGTGAAAGGCTTTTTACTTCAGATGGATGCTGGGCGAGGAGCTTGTAGCGCAGTTGACTCCTCAAGCGGCGGTGATTCAGCCGTGCATCTGAGCCCTGGCACAGCCTGTTCTGAAGGGCTGACCCTTCGGTCAGGAGGAATGGATGTGGCATCAGAAGAGAGAGAGAGAGAGAAGCAGCGACAGGAGGATGATGCAGAAAGATGAGTGTTGGTCCAATTTTCAAGACATGGACTACACGTGAGCCAGAGAAGCTGGTGGCAAGCACTCCTGCCCAGCATTTTTAAAAATAGAGCAGAGTGAAGCTTCCTGATTGCTAGTGCTTGTGTGTGCAGTGGTGGCCCCGGGAGTCTTCCCCCACTCCCTGGTTTTACCCTTTACGTGGAGTTGTATTTTTGGTAAATTGGCACAGAGGCGGGCTAAGGTACTTACAGCTTTGGCACACTAGGAAGGAGATTTAAAAACCAGTAATTCTCAGTAGCAACATAGAAATCAGCCATTTGCCTGACTCCAAGGGGTATTTTCTGCTGATTTCAGTGAAAACACGTTGAGGCAAGAACAGGGCAACTGTGGAAAACCATGAATTTCACTTTGAAGGATTAAAATAAATGGGTTCTGTTACTGTGTAACACCTGAGAACAGTTGCTGCGCTGTCATGCAAAGTATGGGCTCTGCTTTGCCAGTTTGTTCATGCAGAAATGTTCCAGGCTTTTTTTGCCTGTACAAATATTTTTGGTATAAATCTCACAGTAGGGAAACAGCGGTTCATTTTATTTGTTACTAATCACATATGTGACTCAAAATACCAAAATACAAAAAATAGTTTTGTTTCTAGTTTTGCTAGTGTTATCTTTGCATTTGTAGTATTTGATACTGGATCCATTTGATACTGGATTTTATACTCTGCACCCCTGGATTAGCCTGCCTATTACTAGTTTACCATTTACATCCTATGTAAGCCTAATTTTAAGATTCTGGAAGGACAAGGATCTCATAACGTGAAACAGAGTAGGGCAATAAACAGCCAATACAACTATTTTGTGACATGGCAGTTTTGAAACTGGCTGACAATATTACAGACAGTGAGGAGGAAGGTGTTCATTCGTGTGGAGAAAAATACTTGGTGTGCAGAAGAAATGTGACCCAGCCACCAGTTGAAGAATTCCCGTGCATCATCTGACCTGCAATCTGTGAACCATGTGTGCTCTATCTGGAGATAAACATAGTAGTTTAAACTTTTCAAACTGACGTTTAAGCATTTGCATTTTTATTGCATTTTTGTGGTGGGCTCAGAGGGAACATGGTCAGGCAGGCTGGCTCCAGAGGGGTTGGAATCAGCTCTACCCAAACACGTAGAAACAAGCAAATCCAAAACATGGAGGAGGAAGGTGCTATTAAGCTGCATGAGAGCACAGGAGCCCGTTTCTGTCACTGCTGAAGACAAGGGCTGAGGAAAATCCCTGCACCACATGCAGGTAACAGTTGCCCACAAAACATCCCCAGGCCCCCTGTTTAAAATGTAGCATTGTCAGGGTGTGAGGCAGCAGCTGTGTGTTGTCAGTGGAGGGCATGGTTGCTCACTGCACTGAGGGGTAGCCCACCTCCCTGCCTGTGGCAAAAGCCAGTGGCCGTCTCTAGATCCAACTCTACATTTCAGGGTCATCAGTTCTTAAGTCTGCTTGACGTCCACCGTTTATATCCACCACTCTCCTTTGCAGGAAGAGCTTTAAAGCCTCCACAAAGCCTAGGATTGAAGATTTCTTATGACCATGGTTTCATTCCAATGAAAACAAAAATATTTTTTATTGAATTAAAAACTTCCCCAGCCATTAGAACACCATGACAGGTACCAAAGAGCAGAATGGTGATGAAGGCCTCCCTTTTACAGTGATGTCCATTCACGTTCAACTTGAAGTCTGCAGAGTTCCTCACTGAGCACCGACGAATGAAGTTTTTACAGCCCTTTTCATTGTGATATGGTGCACTCCCAGAGTACAGGGAAGTTCTGTTACCCTGAACTTAAAATAGGCCAAATGGACCTGAAAAACATGCAGAGCACTTTTGGTTTTAGTGTACTTTCAGGCAGCTACACCTACAAGCCCAAACTGACTCACAAAATGAGCTTCCAGCAATAGCGCCACTGACTTTGAGTCTTTTTTGCCTCCCATTTCTGTACTGTACTTCCTACCTTGATCTCATGGCACCAATGCTTCTAAAAACCGTGGCACTTCTAGCATGGAGACAGGTTAACACTCGTGTTTTCTACCATTTCCTGCAGGCATCCCCAGCTGCTCTAGCAAAAAGCGTTTTGGCTGAAGTTCCAAACCAAGTCGTGGACTATTACAATGGCAAAGGGATAAAACCAAAATGTATGTCAGAGTACGAGTCTTCCAGGACACTAGCTCCATGAACCTGCCTGCACTCTTTTACAAAATTAAAAAATAAAAATGCTACTGTCTACAACTACTGTACTTAAAAATGAAACAAAACAAAAAAAATAGCACGTTTTGGTGATTTTTAACTAAAATAACCATTTTTTTTGCATGTGTAGCCTAAAGGCTTAAATCTGTTAAGCGGTTGTATTGTTGAAAACTTTTTATGAGAAAAAAACATCCAGAAAAAAAAAGTAAACTCTTTACATTACAGCATGTCGCCTTGAAATAAAAAGTTATCTGTATCTGTTTTTTATACAGGTTTGTTGAAATTTTGCTAAATTTCTTATCTTTACACTGTAAAGCATTTTGAAATATTTATTGAGAGTCGATAGCCAAAATGTCTTTGGTTTAATCTGCTATGAACTGAGAGATTTTTCAAAATGGCAGATGCATGAACTGTATTTTGCATGTTTAAAATAAAAACAACACAGTTTTGCAGCTGTTGTCTTTATTTCTCTCTCTGCCACAAGGCTGCCAGCTTTCAACTTCTGTATTCCAAGAAAGCGGTAATAAAGGGTTTCAAGAGATACCTGGCCTGAACCACAGGCATTTCTAATGTTAGCAGTTTATCACACGGGCACCCAAACATGCCCACTCAGTCTGTGGCCTGAGTAGCAATTTTTCAAAAGCCTGACAGATCCAGCTGTTATGAAGAGTTCAGACCGTAGCTGTAAACAGATCTGGCTTGGAGGGCATGATCTATGAGGATTGCATGTCTTAAAATACGCCTAATTAATCCAAATGATCTGGCTGGCTTTCAAATGGGTTGTATTTTAGCTACCCAAATTTATAATCTCTTATGTTTGGGAATTCTTATTTTGTTTCATTTGTATTTTTTAATCTCACACCCAGTATCCAACTTTGCATGAGACGTTTGCCAAAAGAAATTTTGCACGGCCTGATTTTATGATAACCAGTGATTTGTAACTTCATGCACACACAGATCGCTTGATCTTGCGTGATAGAAAAATTGGGTTTGTACCAAAAGAATATTCAAGCCACCTTTTTTTTTGAAAGAGGATACACACGAACTTTGATCTTTCCATTTGATATTTCCATTGAAATATTTATGTATATAAATGAAGAAATTAGATCATTGTTATTCTTAGTGTTTGAATTTTGGGTTCTTCATTTGCTAAAAGACAGTAGTGAAAGATGTGACTTGTTAGAAGTTAAGGATAAAATTTGACCAAAAGTAATTTGTGTGGGATTGTCCTCAGGGCACGGCTTCGGAGGAGTTGTGCTCCCACTGAATTGGAAACATTCTTGTTACTAGCTCCAGAAGAAGCTGTTTTGGGACGGTGCTGAATATTTTAGAAAATCTCACCTGGGAGCAAGGGCTTTTGGGTTTAGAAATACATATTTTTAAATAAGTTTGCAGGTAATGTAGAACTCTAGCTCCCTGATTCTCCTTTAGAAGTAACTTCCATGGGATCAGCTTTGATTGATGATTTTGTACCATAAAATGAAGGCGATGGGAGAGCCAGGATGCATGGGGCTGTCTTCCCAGCACATTCAGTTCTGTTCCATCTGTATCCTGCAGCGCAATCGTTCATGCTTGCTAGTAAAGATTCCTTCAGCTGATCGGACATTGAACAGCAGCCAGCGTTACTTGGTCATAGGTATAAACTATCTGAAGACGTCCCGACTGAAAGATCTCAAATCCACATTTCCATTTAATGGTTGACTGTTCATTTGAGAACTTACCCCAGCGGGCTGCACATCTCTCCCTCTGTGGATGTATTTCAGCTGGAAGCTACTGTGATTTTCCCTTATACACCACTCTGCCAATGTATCTTAATTCTTATCTAAAACATCTCTAGTTTCTTATTCCCATTTCTCCCCTTTTTTCTTTCCTTCTCTATTCTCAGGAGGAGCATTTTCTAGCTGTTAAAGCACATGACTGAAAAATCTATGACTCCATGTTCTTTGCTCCTCCAGTATTTTATTTCGTAATCTTGGGCAAGTTGTTTAACTTTTCTGCACTTCAAATTCCTCATCTGTAAAATGAAGGTCATTGCCATGTATTCATAAATATCTCACAACGGTACTGGGGGACTTTTAATATTTGAAAAGTGATTTGAGATCCTCAGAGGCGTGATGGTGCTCTCGCCACATAAAGAGTATTACTTTACCCTGGGGATGGATTTAGGGATGTAGTGTACAGCTGAGGAGGGGTTAAGCCTTTTCTTTATTATTTGCCAGACTGAAGGAAAGTAAAAGAAAGCTTTCAGCAAGAAAAACTAGGAGTCAGATAAATTGTTCTTCTGGTTCTTTGGATAAACTGATTTTTTAAGTGTTTATGGTTACATGGAATCAGGCAGCTACAGCTCTTCATTAGCAGAGGTGTTACAAGGTGCTTCTATAACGTAGCAGCACATAAAATGCAGGGATCAACACGTGGTTGTTCAATGGTTATTGTATGCTGAGCTACATAAATTATCAGTCATTTTCATGTATGTAGGTGGTCAATATAAGTGTCTCAAGAGAATCACAGTTGCTGCAGATCTTTCTGTTTACTTCACACAATCCAGATTATAAATGTTGTCTACTTAAAAACAAATCATTATCAGTGGTAATATAGATCAGCAGTTCCGTAGTAGCCCTTGAGGTACTTGAAAAGTCACCTCCATGATATTGAAAAATCAATGGGAAATCTCCTTCAATCTATACAGATTCCAGCATGTAAAACAAACACGTAATAGTGTGGTGAGCTGGTGTAGGAGAATTCACAAAACTAGCCATATGGTAAAGGCTTTCTAATGAGCCTTTGAATGTTATTTTCATTGCTCCAAGCTACTCAGTGCAATAAGATATTATGGGCTTTGTGCAGGGTAATATCATTAAGTATATGAATATATCACTGAAATGGCTTTTTTTCTCTTGTTTTATCTACTAAGGGTTTTAGCGAGGCCATCTGCCTTCAGGCTGAAAAGCCATCAATTTCTCTCATGGATTTTTTTATGCAAATTTAAACTTCTACTGCCTTTTGATGGATCATTTTAAATTCTGAAAACTCCTTTAAAATAAATTATATCTTGTCCTTTTGAGGTAATTGATGATCTAAAATGTCTTCTCTGCATACTGCAATCCTGCCTTCCTTTTTACTGTTTCTCAAATCCGATTCAAAACCCAAAAGTCTATGAATACTCAAAGGTATTAATGATCCCTATTAGCCCAAAATACATTAACATCCATAATTCTTGAGCCAGATACTGAGCCGAGTTGTATTTTCAGTTGTGTAGGGGAAACTGAGTGTACAATAAATTAAAAAAAAGTGCTAATACACTAATAACTAATACACAGTAATAATTGCTTATTACTCTAAGGTAAAAACCTACCTGTGTAAAGTTCTTACATGATAAGCAATATGGTATTCTATAGCATTTGATGAAAGAGTGTACAGGTATGAAATGAAAACAAAATTATAATAATAGTATCTCTCTAAAACATGTCTTTTCTTTTAGCTTCCAAATATTAAAGGTACACAACTGATGACAGCCAAAAGTTTTCCAGTTTGACCTGTTAGAGGCCTGCTGAGTGCAATGGAGAACAGTGGTGCAAGCCAAAGCTTGCTGCAGGCTGCAGAGGTGATATTCCAAAATGCACCGGTGGAAGGCCCTGGCTCTGAGCAGATTCACATGGCAGAGCCCTGCAGGTCTGCAACACTCACCTACATCCCTTGGGTTTGCTCACACACCAAATACCGTGATGGAAGGGCGTGTGGCTTATTGAGCCTCATTGTTGTATTGCAGTCAGATCTTTGCTGACTAATGAGTTAAAAAGAGCTGCCTCCTTCAGCTTAGCTCTCCGGCTGCACAAACAGGACGCAGCTTACTCCCAGGAAGAACCCAACTGGTTATTCAGATTGACCTTTCTTACTTGGGATTACAGGTCTTGTAGTCACCCCTGCTATATAAATCTAAACTTATCTCCAACCTTTCCAGAGTGAAAGAGGTACTACACAAACTACCTTTACTGCTAAGTAGCATGGACATTTCAGGCACAAAGCATTGGTACACGTACAGGCACATTTTTTGGAACGGGAAGGATAAACTGGAGGCCTCCTAGGATAAGGTTACATTTCTCAGGTTGGTTTTTTCCCTTTATTTACAGGAAGGGCCATTTGCCACAGAGAAAATACAGGAGTGTATGTATAAAGGCTATTGGTAGTTTTCTGGATCACAGTTTTGGGTGCAAACGCCAAAATTCTGCTCACTGTTACCTACTCTGAAGTGCCTCCAGCTTCTCTTGGATCTGGTTAGCTGGCCACAAGCCTCGCGTGCAACACACACACACACACATATACCAGAGCGGGGAAGAAAACAGAGAGGCAGGGTAAAGAGAAGAAGCAATGATGGACTTCAGCTGGCCACACTGAACAGTCATATATCTTTAAAAAAGATATTTCTGTGAAACCAAAAGGGAGCCATGGGTTCATACCCGTTCACTATCCCACCTAGTGCACTGTCAGCTGTGCTAGCGTCCTGCTTAGAAGACAGGGTGAATTAATTCTGAATACAGACAACAGCCAGATCTCACTGAAGCCAGAGAGGCAGAGATACCAGCCCTGTGCCAGGCTGCCCAGAAATCCTCTGCCTGGCCCGCCTGCGTTAACTTTACCAGTAACGTCGCAGACTACAACATTAAATATAATACCTGCCACAAATGTTGCCCTCCCACCCTCACGTGGCCTACACACTCGCAAGCAGCGCCTGAAGCCCTGCACCCTGCAGCCATTTGATAAATCATAGAACCACAGAATCACAAAATGTGTTGTTGGAAGGGACCTTTAAAGGTCATCTAGTCCAACCCCCCTGCAGTACGCAGGGACATCTTCAACTAGATCAGGTTGCTCAGAGCCTCATCAAGCCTGGCCTTGAATGTCTCCAGGAATGGGGCCTCCACCACCTCTCTGGGCAACCTGTTCCAGTGCCTCACCGCCCACATTGTAAAGAACTTCATCCTAATGTCTAATCTAAACCTACCCTGCTCTAGTCTAAAACCATTGCCCCTCGTCCTATCGCTACATGCCCTTGCAAACAGTCCCTCCCCAGCTTTCTTATAGGTCCCCTTCAGGTACTGGAAGGCCGCTATAAGGTCTCCCCGGAGCCTTCTCTTCCCCAGGCTCAACAACCCCAACTCTCTCAGCCTGTCCTCATAGGAGAGGTGCTCCAGCCCTCAGA
This sequence comes from Dromas ardeola, assembly GCA_013398915.1. NCBI lineage: Eukaryota > Metazoa > Chordata > Aves > Charadriiformes > Dromadidae > Dromas > Dromas ardeola. Next base: position 62,953 of record VYZM01018199.1, read on the forward strand.
TCATCTTCGTGGCCCTCCTCTGGACCCGCTCCAACAGGTCCATGTCCTTCTTGTGCTGAGGGTTCCAGAACTGGAAGCTTGGGCTTCTGCCCAAACTCCCCAGGTATCTACTCGACACCCGCATGGTGGGGGGAAGGTTTTGAAGCCATGTGAGGGTCCTGCAGCCCTGTGTGCCTAAGCAGTGCTTGCCAGTGATAAACTTCACCTGCCGCTGGCACTTCCCCTTATTGACCCTTATTTTATAGAATGATGGAATCGTCTAGGTTGGAAGGGACCTTTAAGATCATTGAGTCCAACCATTAACCTAACACTGCCAAAACCACCGCTAAACCATGTCCCTCAGCACCGCGTCTACCTGTCCTTTAAATCCCTCCAGGGATGGTGATTCCACCACTTCCCTGGGCAGCCTGTTCCGATGTTTGGCAACCCTTTCGGTGAAAAATTTTTTCCTAATATTAATCCTAAACCTCCCCTGGCGCAACTTGAGGCCGTTTCCTCTTGTCCTATCGCTTGTTATTCGGGAGATGAGACCCAAGGGCCGAATTCGTTGGGATTCTGCCAGCTCGCGGACTGTGGTGAGTGATGGCAAAGTGATGGCAGCGCTGGTGGGCTCCAGGGGAACGGGTGCCCATGGCTATTTTTGCACGTCCTCCCCCATCGCCCCCTCGGTTGAGCTCCCCCCCGCCCCCGCCCGGTGTCACAGAAGCCCCATCGGCCGCTGGTGCTGGAGCCCAGACCCGCGGGGCCTTCGGGCAGCCCCAGGACACGGAGACGCCCAACCGGAGCCATCCGAGGGCCTGGGTAAACCCCAGGCGGCGCCGCGGGGCCGCTG